>PVJC01021015.1:0-28627 GCA_004026665.1 Murina feae
AAAGGCTGGCCTGACCACGAGGGGGGTTTTCCCTGCTTTCTGGTGGCTGGAGGAAGATGGGCAGTAGGCAAGCTTGGGAGGCAGGCAGCACCCAGCTCAAAAAAGAGAACAACATGCAGGGGAGGGCAAGAGTCTGAGAGATCAACATAGAGGGGGTGCCTGCTCCAAGCCTCCACAGTGTGCCTGTTGGCAGGTCCCCGGCAGGTAGACACACACAGGAGGACTGCTCCGAGCCTCAGATGCAGCTGGGGGCAGGTCCCCAGTGGTCACACACACACACACACACACACACAAAAGGCGCCTGGCAGACTGGGGCCATCATAGGACATCCACTGAGGGGTCCCAGACTGTGAGAGGGCACAGGCCGGGCTGAGGGACTCCCTCCTCCCCGAGTGCACAAATTTTTGTGCACCGGGCCCCTAGTAGTTCCATATTAGAAATTGTGGAATTTTTAAAAATCCGTGCTGGATTTTAAAACTCTTATGATTGTGAATGTACACTTGCTTTCTTATATCAACTAATTGGTTTTTGTAAAAATGTATTAAGTGAGGAATCAGACTCAATGGTGAAATGGTGTGGTTTAGTGCCAACAGTAAGCAGAATTCTATAAAAATGTCCTGAATATATTTAACTCATTTGATTTATTCTAAAAATGTCCGTATATTTTAACTACTTGAACATAACCAATGATCTTTTAATGCTTAGAGATCCTTTATGAATATCTCCCAATGTCATTTGTATTTCAGTTTGTCAAGGTGGTCATTGTGATGTGTTCAGGTAGACTGTAGCATTTTCACTTCCTAAAATGAGCTGAATTGGGCTATTCTTTGTGGGAAGTTTTGTATACAATATGTAGGCATTAGTAAGAATTGGCATGTCCACTGATTTATTAATTTCACAGATGCTTTCATAATACTTAGTGTACTCTTGGGTATATTAAATTATCATATCCTGACAGCAATCCTGAAACATGCCAGTCTTAAAAAGCCATATTCCTGAGAACTAAAGCAAGGTATCAATGAACCGTATCTGACATGCCATGTTAATTTCCATAACTATCATTACTGGGAATGGTAGTATTTCTAAGGCATGGACAATCTTGATAAATCTACCAAGTAAAAAGTGGCAAAATATCTACTTTATCACTAAGTTTCCATTTATGAAATCTGATTTTTTTGAGTCTCAATTGAATCATTTTAGAAATAATGATAAGTATCTTTCCCCCCTTATGGTTTATAAAATAGTTATTTAAAATTACAGTACATCATAACACAGTATTTTGAATTCTGTTTTCCTCATGTCTAGTGTTCGTGTTGTGAATGAAAACCTCATTCTGCCATCTCATAGAATGTTTACATATGCACACGATTTTTGCCTTAAGTAGAAAAGAAACAGCTGACAGATACATGGGTTAATTTGTTTTTTAAAATTGCAGCTAAATGTTCTGTGATTCTTTTGTGCGTTTGGGGCTATTTTGTAGAGAACGAATTTGTCAAGCAACATTTGAAGGACATTGGCCTTTTATACCCTTTCCTAAATAAACTTAAACAGAAATCTGTCAACTCAAGAATAAAATATTTCTATATAAATTCTCACCTGCAAATTATTGATAATGGAAGGAGCACCTTTTTAATCCTTATATCCTCTTTCCCCTCAACACAGCTTTTAGATTGTAGATAAACTTCCCAGCTCAGTAATTAACTGAGCTCAGTCATTGCACCCCATATCATGTGATTTTTTTTTTTTCAGTGGAATACATTAGAGCACTTACACAGCCAGTCTAGCTGCAGCAGCCCAGGCGGCAACAGCAGTGCCATTTTTCACAAAGAAAATGTTGAACAGGAGCCAAATGTTTGGTGGCAGTCTGTTGCTAGGAAATCAAGGTCCTGAGGCGATTAATGACAAAGCAAGCAATAACAAGAAGGCAGAATTACAGATTTAAAAGAGAAAAAAGTGGTTGGTGTTATAATTACCCAAAGAAATCCGCACTCATTAAATTGGCTGTTTTTATGATTGACTTTAATTGGAGGTTAGCTCAGATATTTAGCTCCTTTCCCACCCCTTTAAACACACACAGGCACATAATCTGTAGAACTGCAGACTTGTTTTTCTAAGCATTGAGAGGAACTTGCCCTGTAATTTGATCCCCACTGACAGATGCATTTTCTATGCTGCCATTTTGAATTAACCTATTGTAGAACAATTTTCTTCAGCCCTGTTGAATAAAACATCCAGTCTGATTACCTCGATGGATTTGAGAGTAAAAGAATGTACTTCTTTTTGAAGTAGATTGTTTGCATGGACTCTACTGATTTTGAACTCTGCCAATAAGCACAATCATTTGTAATAAATTTTCAAAGAAATTTGTGGGGAGAAGGTAATTAGAGTCACCCTTTTATAGTTTAATGTTTGAGCACCTGCATCAAAACAGTATTATTCTTGTAAAACAGTGTTATATTTTCCAATAAGATGTTTATATGCATTAAAAAAAATTTCTGAATCTTCATTTAGACTTGATATTTTTAAAAGAATCTTATCGTAAGGTGCTTTAAAGTGACCATTCTTCTTCCCCATCTACAGTATTTTCACTACAGGACTCAATATGACTCAAAACACCCTATTGTAAAAACATTTTTAATATATAAAACATTTAACTAAAATTATTTTAAAATTTGCCTGTTTAATGAATCTTTGATGTGATTTTCAAGAAAAATAGTATTTTATTTGATTTTCTAGGGTTTAAGCATATTAACCAAAATAGCATTGATTAAGCTTTCCTGTACAATACCTGAGGGAGCATCACAGTTTATTTACCCTTTCAGAAGACTTAAGAATAAAGTTACATAATGCATTGCTCTCCAGATTTCTAATCAAACCTCAGAACAAAAGAGCTAAGCACACTCTATCTGACAATACGCACACACTGCTAATCAGATGCCAATGCCAAGCTGTCTGCTTTGTTAAATACTTAGCTTCCTAGAGGCAGGAAGACAGCTGCTATAAGTATGATGAAATTTGGTAGTTCAATTTATTTTTACTACCCTTGGGCTACAAAGATACTGTTAATTTAGACCACCCCAATTGGTACACTTTAGGGAGTTTTTAAAAGAGTTTGTAATTAAAATGATAAAACATCATTATTATATTGAAGACCTTCTGTAAGTTTTACATTTGGCAGATACCTACTGAGATAACCCCAGCATGTAATTTACAATGATGTAATGGTTATAATTGCATTTTAGACAAAAAAAAGAGGAACTATAGGAGACAAGTGCTTCTTTTAGAAGAGTTTTGAGATCTGCTTCTATTTCATTTAAATCTACTTCTATCCCAGAATTGCCTACCTATAATTGACTGTAGCAGCCATAAACATTAAGATACTATCCTGGTAGTTTTAAAAATGTTATCAATGCAGACACTACCACCAGGGGGAGAAAGCTAAACTAAAAGTCTTTAACTGCTGGTAATACTTGCACCAAGTAATTGTGCTGCTTAGACCTTTATAGTTAACTGCTTTCCCAGATGACACTGCCTTTGGGGACATGATTCTCAAATTGTATGTGAAATTTGTACAGACTTAAAACACTATTTAAATGTAAATAGAATGAAAACTTCCAAGCCTTCTGTTCTGTTGTTTTTAAGACAGTGCAAATAAGCAACCTGAAGTATTTTATTCTTCTCTTATCTGTCAATCAGTTTGAGGAGCTATCCTTCTGAAATTAAATGCTTTAGATCTATGATACTGGCTAGCTATATAGCTTAGCTATTAATCACATAGTTGATATAGCATGTAAAGATAGTTTTGTAGTTTATTGTCACAAAAATGTAGTTTCTGTTTTTTAATATTTCTTTAGTAAACCATTAAAAATTCAATCTAAACATTTGTGTAAGCAAAGGTTGCAGGTTCCTTCCTTGGAGAATATTTTTAAATGCTAAAAATAGGTGCTTTCAGAGAGGGGTGTCCTACCTGGTTTGGCTCAGTGGATAGAATGTTAGCCTGAGGACTGAAGGGTCCTGGGTTCAGTTCTGATCAAGGGCACATACTTTGGTTGCAGGCTCAATCCCCAGCCCTGGTCATGTGTGGGAGGCAACCAATTCATGTGTTTCTCTCACATCGATGTTTCTCTCACTCTCCTTCCACTCTTTCTTTAAAAAAAAAATTGGAAAACTATAAAATATACCCTATGGTAGGCATTGGATTACAGTTGGAGATAATAGTATAAACTTACGTTTAGTTTAATATGTATAAATGGGTAGATATATCTGTATACATGGGTGAGTATCCATACATCTATTTTCTGTCTTTGTCCACTGAGAAGGCTTAGATCTGGATTTGTAAATACTATTTTCCAGTAAAAAGATCCAGGGTTCCTAGAAAAATGTCTGATTCTATGGCTGGGGCAAGAAAAATACAACATGACCATGGACTATCTTGTGTTCTTTACCCAAACCCATAGACTCAATCTAATTATAAGGAAAACATCAGGCAAATCCAAACTAATGGACATTCTAAAATTACCTAACAAGTATTCCTCAGAACTGTGCCAAGGTCAAGAAAAGCAAGGCAAGACTAAGAACTGGTCGCTAACAGGAAGAGACTAGGAAGACATGGCAACTAAGTCCAAAGTAGTTTCCTAGGTTGGATCCGGAACAGTAAGGGGCATTGCTATAAAAATAGGTGAAATGTGGATTACGTCTGGACTTCAGTGAGTAGTAATACACCAAGGTTGCTTTCTTCACTTGGACATATGCACCATGCTAACATAAAATGTTAAAATTAGGGTAAACTGGGAAGGGGTATATGGAAACTCTCATCATTATGTTTGGAATTTTTTTCTGTACTTCCAGAAGTATTCCCAAAATAATAACTTCATTTAAAAATAAAATAGCTGTGTACCTGTCACCCATATTAAGAAACAGAACATTAGCAGTATCTTTGAATGTCTGTGTGCCCCTGTGATTCCATGTCTCTACCCTAAAGGCAACCGTTTAATTTTGCAGTTCAGATTTTGATGTCTGTTCTTGCTAGCTCTTACTCCAGCTGCCTTATTCTTTGTGTGTGAGCTCATTTTCATTATTTCTTGTAATTTCTGAGGCTAAGATGAAGATGGATTTCCAAAGAAAGGATTTCCATTTGAATTTGCCTAAAGCCTGGGGATACAGTCAACCTAGGAACACAGTGAAATAAATTTTAGACTTAAAAGTTTTGTGACCTGCGTAGGTAGCATGAGTTCCAGGTCCATAAACTTTCATGAGGATGGGCTTGTAGTTAAATTTTCAGGGAAGATATTTTTATTTCCATCCAGCATCAAGTTTGAAACGGGCAAATTTTCTTACTGATTCTTTCTCCGCATAATCTATTCCACTCTTACCCTAAGTATGCAGTTCTTCAGAATTGCAGTTTTATGTGGAGATCTCTAATGAGACTCCCTATCTTCAGTATACCCAGGGTTTCTCTCAACCTTGGGCTCAGTGATGTGCTGTTAAGTACTTTAAAATGGACTCTCGAGAGCAGAAAAAAAAAATGTCCCCAACTTATAATATTTTCCAATTTCATATTATGGCTGATTTCAGGCTACCAACATGAAGTCACTGAATGTGAATTTGGGAAAAGATGTGTATAGTTGGCTTTTCACAGTTCAGCTCTAGCAAACCACTGCCTGCTCGGTACATGGCTGTGAAAACTGAGGCTAAGTTCATAGGGTTGGCATCTCCCCTGGAAGACACGTGAGTGTATGCCTACCTCCCCATATTTCCATTTTTACCTTGTTTAAGCCATCTGAGTATTCCATGTCAATCCAATAGATTTCAAAACCAAAAAAGGATATTTTGTTTTATTTTAACTCATCATTTGTCGTTTTCAGCAAAAGGACGATATCATGGTGTCCAAGTCAGTTTCACTGCTGGAAATAGAATCCCTCCTATGGTTTACAAATACACATGATTTGTTTTTATTTTTTACTAGGGGCCCGGTGCACAAAAA
Organism: Murina feae; assembly: GCA_004026665.1. Taxonomy (NCBI): domain Eukaryota; kingdom Metazoa; phylum Chordata; class Mammalia; order Chiroptera; family Vespertilionidae; genus Murina; species Murina feae. The sequence goes on from PVJC01021015.1 coordinate 5,984, forward strand.
TTTGTGCACCCAGGAGGTCCCTCAGCCTGACCTGTGCCCTCTCGCAGTCTGGGACCCCTCTGGGGATGTTCACCTGCTGGCGTGCCTGGTTAGCCTGGGTGAGGGCCTGATGGCTGTTTGCACACTGGTCAAGCCCCCCAGTGTGGACTCTCACTCCATTAGGGGTGTGGCTAGCCTGGGTGATGGACTGAGGGCTGTTTTCAGGCTTTCAGGCTGCCCACAGCTCCATTGACCCAATGTCCCAGCAAGGCTGGCTGGAAGCAGGTTTCTGGGGTTTGTTTATATTCTATAATTGATACACTGTTACTTTAAGCCGAGGCCTGGCAGATAACGAAGCCTCCTGTCTGCTTCAGCTTGTGGCTTCTAAAATTGAAAGAATGTTGCCTTAGTAGACTCTAGGCAGGCAGTTTCCTCCATCGCTCTGATGCTTCTATAATTGAAACAATGTTGCAAATATGTTGTTGCCTGGAGCCGGGAGAAGCCCAGGCAGCCAGCAAACAGTTTTACTCCTGCTGCAATGGAAGCTGCCTGTTTACTCTAGCAGCTCTGTGACTGCCGGCCTCCATCTTGGCTGGGTTAATTTGCATGCAGTCGCTCTGATTGGCTGGTGGGTGTGGCTTAGGCGTCCCAAAGAAACGGTCAATTTCAATACTATGCTTTTATTAGATTGGATTGTAAACATAAGACATGATGATTACATTAAACTTGAGAAATATAAAAAAGTACAGAGAATGTTAAAATCCTCATTTTGTGTATATGTGCATCTCTTCAAGTTTTCATGTAATTTGTATCATACTCTTATCTTACTATTTAATAATACAATTTTTGTTTCTTAATATTTAATGTTTGCTCAAGTAATTAAATTTACCCCACACTACCCCTACCTAAATATACATGAGAGTAAAGGCAAAAATCTGCACGGATCAGAGTTATAGTTTATCCAGGAATCCAGTTCTTATGGCATATAAAATAATTTTGCTAATATTTTTATTACAGCATTATTAATAACTGCAAAGTATTAAAAATTATATAAGTAACCAGTCATAGGAGTTTTGTTGAATAAACAGATCTGGAATGATTTCTAGGAGAAAATATATTTTTTAAAAAAACACAAAAGAGCATACATAATGCTACCTTTTATGTAATTATAAGGGAAAAGAAAACATATGCAGGAAGGATAAAGTAGAAAATAAATCAGTAATCTACACAGGTTAGAAAAGAATGTGGAATGGATGAGATACGAAAGGCCATGACACTTCTTGGAATATATATTTTAGGATACCATTTTTGAATTTTGATAGCATGTTAATATCCCACTTATTCAAAAGGTAACTAAATAAAAACAGTACCAGTAGGATAGGTGACTTAAAACTGTAAGCAGACTGAAACAAATGAACTTTATTGTCAAAAATAAAAAAATACTACAACTACACTGAAAATAAAAAAAGAAGTGAAGGAAAAAGGATTAATCCAAGTAATTTATGAACCCACTATTGGACTATCCTGTTTGGGGCAGAGTAGCAGAGGAAGAAAGTGTTACAAACAAATCCTGAAGTCTTTTAGTTGTTTTATTTATTTTAGTGGAATGAGAAAACTAATTCTGAAACTATATTGAGCCTATGACTGGTGGGTTGATATTGATAGGAACTCGTGTTCTCACTGAGGAAAAAAGGATATATAAATATAGAAGGGGAGAAAACAGGAAAAAACACTTTGGGGATGGATTGGGTTAAAGATATCTGTGTAAATGTATATGTTTATGTGTGTGTGTGTGTGTATATGTGTATATATATTTATATTCACCTCCTAGCCCTATTACCAAATGGCAAAGAAGTGGTCACTCAAATAGTAATGACACAGCTAGTACCATTTCCCACTCTGTTAGTTTACCAGGAGTGCCATGATAAATTACCATAAACTTAAAATAAATTTATTTCAGCATAGTTCAGGAGTCAAAAAGGTTTGGCAAGGTTGATTAATTTTTGGAGGGGCAAAGAGAGAATCTGTTCCATGCCTCTCTCTTAATTTGTGTTGCCTGTAATCCTTTGTCTTTCTTGGTTTATGGCAATATAACTCTTATATCTGCTTCCATTTTCATATGACATTCTCTTTGTGTGTCTGAGCCCAAATTTCTTCTTATAAGACCACCAATAATTGGATTAGGGCCCACCTTAATCCAGTGTGACCTCATCTTTAATACATCTGCAAAAACCTCATTTCCAAATAAGCCTTCATTCATGGATACCAGGGCATAAGCCTTAAACATACCTTTTTGATGAACAGAATTCAACCTACAACACCCAGTCAAAGGAATCAGGATTCCTCATTGAAATGGGTGCTCTGGGTGTAGGGCCAAGTAGATATAAGATGGACATCTTATAATGTTACAAATGAAGTACTCAAAACAATAATGGGCGGTTTATCATAACTGTATGGGAGCTCACTTGAGGGTTTTCCCACTAGCCAAATCTGGAACAATTTGAGCTTTGAAATAGTTAAATACAACAATGAATTATAGAACATGGGGAACAAAAGAACTTTGAGACTAAATCAATAATAGATTGGAGGGAGAGATAAGAGAAGGTATCTGGCTTACAGTAGAATGCCAAAGGTTGTTTGGCAAATGTGGAAGTTGTGCTGGAGTTGGGAAAAAAATAAAAACAAAGAAAAACATTATTTTGCAGCTACCAGGGTAAAGATTAGATCTGGCAAAAATCATCAGTGGATACACCTAAGAAGACACGTTGATGAGGAACGGGATATTTGCAGTCTCCCCATAGAACATTAATCGGTTGTAGAGAAACATCAGTAATGCAGTGGAGAAGTCAGACGACACCTGACCTGGTGATCAAAATTCTCATCATTAATGAAGGTCAGAGGGCGATTTGTGCTTCCTGACGAGGTTTCTGAGAAGGACACACTACCTATGAAGTATTCTGGCTCAGAATGTATAATTTCAACCTAATCACAGGGAAATAGTAGAAAAATACACACATACATAGAGCAAGACAGTACTAGCAAACACAAATAATAAAGCACATGAGATGAAAACGTTAACTGGAAATCTGTGAAGAATGTCTGTATATGGGTGTTACCAGTACTATTTTTATTTTGAGAGCTTTTCATACATTTGAAATTATTTCTCACTAAAAATTTACATAAATTGTCCGTTAGTTGTAAAGGAAAAAATGAGTAGAAAAAATCTTAAAGTGGACTCAGTCTAAGTGAATGTAATTCAAAATATTCAGTTAGGAAAACGATTTTGTGTTCATTGTGAAATGTCTTGTTACATTGACTTTATGCTCCATCAGCATTAAATTATCTTACTTAGAGTAACCTTGAGATATAACACAAAATAGCAGTTTAATATGTAGTTTATACATTATATATAGTTAATATACATTATAAATAGTTATTATAGGTAACAGTTACTTGTAGTTTTTAAATGTATACTTAATATATACTTATAACTTACAACAACAGATCTTAATTCAGTTAATTCTGAACAATATTTTATATGCATGTAAAAGAATTATTTGAAGATACCTGCAAAATCTTTACACAAGTCACATTGTTACTACAATTTATATCTGTAGTAGAAGTAGGGAAGGAGAGATTGAAAATATATCCATCAGCTTTTATGATCACTTTGAATGTAATATTAATGGGTTTTAAGTCAAAAAAGGTTTCATGAGATGGGAAGAAAAAGGAGGATAAGGAGAGCTCTCTAATACAGAGGAAAATTTTTGTGCTCAACCATAATCACTGATAAGAAAAGAAAGTTTGCCTTGTGGTATTCTCAAACTTGGAGATTTATAAGAGTGACTTTATTAGTACACTAAAAGCAAATACATCTTTTAGGGGCATTCATTTGTTCATTAAACAGATATTAAGAGCTTATCGTGTGCCAGATAGTGTTTTAGGCATTCAGTATATAGCTGTGAATAAGGTCATCCTATATAATAAAAGGGTAATATGCAAATAGACTGAATGGCAGAACAACTGGCCGCTATGACATGCACTGACCACCAGGGGCCAGACACTCAATGCAAGAGCTGCCCCCTGGTGATCAGTGCACTCCCACAGGGGGAATGCCACTCAGCCACAAGCTAGGCTGATGGCTGGCAAGCACAGCAGCCTGCCTCCTAGACAGTGAAAGGGCACAGGCTGAGCTGAGGGACCTCCTCCTCCAGTGCTTGAATGTCGTGCACTGGGCCTCTAGTATGTCATAATAGACAGTATAACAGACAATATTCTCTGAGGAATTATGTAGTCTAATAAAAGAGTAATATGCAAATTGACCCTCACTCCATTACACCCACAAGCCACGACCACAAGCCATGCCCACCAACCAATCAGGAGCAAATATGCAAGTTAACTCAACCTAGATGGCAGCAGCCACAGAGCTGGAGTTGCCCCTGGGCAATGGAGGAAGCCAGGACCCTGCAGGCCCTGAGTTTCAAGACTACAAAGTTTCATTTATAGAAGATAAACAAACCCCAGATACCTGCGGGGCTGGGACCTTGGGTTTCCAGGAGCAACCCAGGCTTTGAGCGGGGGACCGAGGCAACAAAATTTCAATTATAGAAGTTTAATGTAATTAAAATTTAGTTTGAGATCATTGAAGATCACATGCAGTTGTAAGAAATAATACAGAGAAATCCCATATACCATTTATGTAGTTTCCTCCAAAGGTAACCTCTTACAAAACCATAGTACAATGTCACCTCCATTATACTGGCATTAATGTAATCCAGATACCAAACATATCCATCACAAGACTCCCTCATAGTCTTAGTTCAGGAACTATAACCATACCCTGGACTGGGTGGCTTAAACAATAGAAATCCATTTCTCATTCTGGAGGCAGACCAAGATGACAGCATGCTTGATTTCTGATAAATATCCTCTTCCTGGCATGCAGGTGGGCACTTTCTGGCTGTCATATTACATCGTGTAGCGATAGAATTATCTCTTGTATTTTCATGTAAGGACACTAAGCCTTTCATGAGGGCTCCACTTTCATGACCTAATTAATTTCAAGGTCTCCCACCTCCAATAACATCACGTTGAGGATTAGGGCTTCAACCAATGGATTTGGGTGGGAGACACACAAACATTTATCCCACAGCACCCTTTATAGCCACCTCAGTTCCCTCCTGCTCCAGGGTTCCTGCTTCATCCTTGGTAACCACTAATATGTCCTCCATTTATGTACTTTTGTCATTTCAAGAATATATATATATAATCATACACTATTGTCATCTTTTGAGACTGGCTGTTTTCACTCAGCATAACCCTCTGGAGAGTCATCCAGATTAGTGATGTATCAATAGTCCATTACTTTTTATTGATAAATGGTATTCCATGGTGTGCTTGTGCCACAATTTGTTTAATTATTCACTTGTCAAAGTATATGTATGTTGTTTTTTAGTTTGAGGCTACAAATAAGTTGCTATGAACATTTGTTTATTTGTTTTCATTTTTTCTGAACTGCTTCTAAGCTTTATCCATCACATGCTGCCATTTCTCAATAAATAGAATCGGGAATGACTTTCTGGTAAGGTTACATTGAGAAGAGGCGTGAAGGAGCTAAGGGGAAAAGCCATGTAGCTATTTAGGGAAAGCACATTTCAAGCGGAGGGACCAAGTGTGGTGGCCTTGTGGTGGGAATATGCCTGGAGTATTTGTGACACAGCAAAGAGAACAGGAGTTGAGCTCTGAAAGGAAGCTGTGAGTCAGATAAAAAGACATGTAGTTTAATTTTTTCCCCCCAAAGTGAGATAGGCATTGAAGAATTTGGGTAAAGGAGCGGCATATTCTACATTCATTATATTTTAAAATCATTGTAGCTGCTGTATTGAACATAGATAGTCTTGAGCAAGGGAGAGCAGTTAAGAGGCTTGTTACAATAGTCTGTACAATGCATGATGTTGCTCACACTAGTGGTGAAGGTATTAAGAATGGGTCAGATTCTGGATATGTTTTGAAGTAAATTTGTCACAAAAGTTTCAGTTGGATTGATTGTTGGATATGAAAGGAGATAAGCCAAGGACGATTCAATTGACCAAATTAGAAAGATATATAAAAACCAGTGAGTCACCTTATCTAAACTAATAAAAGCGTAATATTCAAATTAACCATCTCTTCGGGACGGGTAAGCCATGCCCACCAGCCAATCAGAGTGACTGTATGCAAATTAGCCTAGCCAAGATGGCGGAGGCCGCAGCCCCGGAGAAGCGGCACACAGGGTCCAGCCTTAGCATAGGATGGAAAGAGCAAGCAGGCCAGTGGCCGAAGCCAGTGGGCAGGAGGAGCAGGGCGGGAGGAGGCTGCGTCTTGGAATCTATCATTGCGGGGCACACACACGGGCCTCTGGGGCTCCCCTTATGTGCCCCAGCCACCTGATGGCTTCCCAGGCGGAAGCCCGGGGGCGGGACCAGCCGGCCAGCCCCAAGGCTCCGACCTGGGAAGCGATCAGGTGGCCCCCAGGGTCAATGGGAGCTGTGGGCAGCCTGAAAACGGCCCTTAGCCCCTCACCCAGCCTGGACAGCACCCTAGTAGGGACCTGAACCCTGAAGGTGCTGTGGCCAGCCTGAAAACTGCCCTCAGCCTGTCAGCCAGGCTTGCCACACCCCCATGGGATGAGGGTTCCCACTGGGGAGCTTGGCCAGCCTGCAAACAGTCATCGGCCCCTCACCCAGGCTGGCCAGGCACACCAGCAGGTGGACATCCCCAGAGGGTTCCAAGACTGCGAGAGGGCACAGGCCCTCTCCCCCACCCCAAGTGCACAAATTTTTGTGCACCATGCCCCTAGTTCATTTATAGTAGGAAATGTAGTTATCATGGAAACCCAAATGTTTGTATATGCTTAACCTGTAAATTCTCTATTTATAAACAAATTTGTATTGGAAACTTAAATAGTTCCTCTATGGTGACATGGAGTCAAAATAATGATACTTGAATAAATTTATTTTTAATATATTTGTTTTCATTTTGAATATGATAAAAATTTATCTTATCAATAGGGACTTGAAAAATTAAAGTCCAGCCCTGACCAGTTTGGCTCAGTGGATAGAGCGTTGGCCTGTGGGCTGAAAGGTCCCAGGTTCGATTCCGGTCAAGGGGTTGTACGTTGGTTGCAGGCACATCCCCAGTAGGGGATGTGCGGGAGGCAGCTGATCGATATTTCTAACTATCCCACTCCCTTCCTTTCTGTAAAAAATCAATAAAATAAAAATAAAAAGAGAAATTAAAGTCCATTGACCAAAGGCTTCCTGAGCTCTTCTTTAATAGGTAGCATTAACATTTGCCTTTGTCCCTCTTTCATAATTTATCAGCACTAACACCACTCCTAACTTCAACATACTCTTTCTCTAGATTTGTTAATATAGTCAAACAGATCACATTGCACATCATATCTTGCTTTGTTGTTTCATGGTTGGCTAAAAGGCAGTATTAATAGTCCTTATGTCCATGTTATAGTGGGATGTATTGCATCCTTGTACTGGAAACAGTAATAAATACTGTAGACAATATTTTTTCACTTGGATGAATTTAGCACTGCTGTTAGTATTATTGAAACTTTTTTTAGTGGTATATCACTTATCCACTAAATTTTCAAGGACATTAGTGAATCTTAAAATACTAAGTGGAAAACTCTTTAAATTTTATTCTTTCAGATATATATGTAAGCTATATAGAAATTTTTCAAATTCATAGTCTTCTTCATCAATTCTATGAATATAATTCAATTTTTCTTAATGCCTTAAGATCATCATCTACAATATCTGTTATTTTGGGGCTGTTACATGTGTCTAGTCTATGGTACATTTATTTGCTTTTATTTTAAGTGGCTTGAAACTGCTGTGTATTTTTGAGTGCATATAGATACTTTATAGTAATTTTATCACTTCTGGATATGTAAATGTATCATTTTAAAACTCCTTGTTTTCTTATTTATAGTTTTTTAGGGTGTGAAAAATTAAATTTAGATAGCATTTTTAGAAAAAAAGAGTAAATAAATTGAGTTCTAAATATTTAGACATTTGACTACTCTGGGACCTTTTCAGCTGGTTGTCTGTCTCTCTTTTTAAATTGATTTTTTAGCAAGGTGTGGGGGGGGGAAGAAAGAGGGAAGGAAAGAGAGAGAGAGATATCAATTTGTTGTCCCACTTGTTCATGCATTCATTGGTTGTTCCATGTATGTACCCTGTCTGGGGATTAGACCTGCAACCTTGACATAGTAGGACGATGCTCTAACTAGGCCAGGGCCCTGTTTCTTTTATACTCTGCATTCCTGACATTTCCTTTCTATAAGGTGACTCAGCAATAGCTCCATGTATCTTTCAGTTGGAACTCCTTTGGTTCAATGAAAGCACACTCTGCCCATTAATTAGCAGCCTGACATAGATTTATTCTGCTGATGAGAAAATTAGCAAAATGGATCATTTGTAAGAGTTTTTTACTGCAAACAGTGCATCAGAAATGTCATAATCTCATTTCATTAAGAAATTTACATACACATCAGATTTTAGAGTGCTCATTCATGATGAAAGTCTACTTCCACACTGTTTGTGTTTGAAAACATTCAATAGCCAGTCTTGAATTAAAAAATTTAATTAAATGCTTAAAGAATTACAAGTGTTCCTTTCCTTAGCTCTAAAGCTAACCAGAGTGCTTTTTTAAACTGCTGAGAATGGACTGAAAAATTCTGCTGAGGGCTGTAGATACTTATCTGCCTAATTGAGCCATCATTTGTTGACATGAGAAAAACCACGTGACCTGCTTTAATGCATTTCTCAGTAACAGCAGGAGGTTAGAATGTAGTTCATCCTAGAGTAAAACCGGCAGCAATATTATTAGACATGTGAAAATAGCATTGGTTCTGGAATGGTTTTTCGTAAAAGAAAAATAGTAATATAAAAGCATAATCATATGAACAGTATAGGGAGTGACTTTTTAAAATTATTTTGAGTTAAAATATCTTAATCATTTAAGTTAGTCATTCAATAAGTTTATTGATGTTTACAGTTGCTAGGCATGTTTGAGTAACTGTTGACTTGTCAAAATTGATTGGTATAGTATAAGTTAGCGATAAAATTTGAAATGGATACTGTGTCATGGAGTGCTAAAGCAATGAAGTATCACGGACAGTTTTTTGAGTAGATAGAAAAGTAATATGATCAAAACTGTGCTGGTCTGTGGTGAGAGAAATTAGTTATAGGGACATTAATTAGGAAAGTGTTAATTTAGTCTAGGTCAAGGTAAGAGAACCTTAACCAAGAAGCCAGTAAGAAATCGGGAGAGGAATATACGAGTCTTCGGAAAGGAACGTGTGTGGCAGACTAAAACAAGTTAGAGGGTTAATCTTGGATGACTTGAGAGAATCAAGGCTCCATTTCCACAGGAAGAAATGATTGTCTAGGTACACAATGAGTTTGATTTAGGACATGTTGAAATAGAAATGCAACTGAGATACCCACAGATGATCTAAAATGCAATTATAGTTCTTGGGAAGTGAGTCAGAGCTAAAGGTACAGCTTTGGAAGTCAGCATATGATGGGTTTGGTAAAGCTTCTAGAGCAGCAGTTCTCAACCTTGGCTGCACATTAGAATCACCTAGGAATCTTTTTAAAATCCTGATTTTTGGGTCTCATCCTCTGGAAATTCATGCACTCAGGGGGGTCCCTCAGCCCAGCCTGTGCCCTCTCACAGTCTGGAACCCCTCAGGGGATGTCCACCTCCTGGCATGCCTGACCAGCCTGGGTGAGGGGCTGATGGCTATTTGCAGGCTGGCCAAGCCCCCCAGTGGGGACCCTTAACCATGGGGGTATGGTCAGCCTGGGTAAAGGGCTGAGAGCCATTTTCAAGCTGGCCACAGTCCCTTCAGGGTTCAGGTCCCTACTGCGGTGCCTGTCCAGGCTGGGTGAGGGGCTGAGGGCCATTTTCAGGTTGCCCACAGCTCCCATTGACCCAGCGTCCCAGCAAGGCTGACTGGAATCAGGTGTCTGGGGTTTATCTATCTTCTGTAGTTGAAACTTTGTTGCCTTGAGCGGAGGCCTAGGCAGGCAACGAAGCTTCCTGTTTGCTTCAGCTCCATGGCTTCTATAATTGAAACTTTGTTGCCTTGAGCGACCTAGGCAGGCAGTTTCCTCCATCACTGGTGCAACGGAAGCCTACTGTTTGCTCTAGCTCCTTGGCTGCCGTCCGCCATCTTGGCTGGGTTAATTTGCATACAGCTGCTCTGATTGGCTGGTGGGCGTGGCTTAGCTGGTGGGCTGGCTTGGGTGTAATGGAGTGAGGGTCAATTTGCATATTAGTTTTATTAGATTAGATTATTATTTTATCCTCACCGAGGTTATGTTTCCATATATTTTAGAGAAAAGAGGAAGAGAAAGAAACATTGATGTGAGAGAGAAACATTGATCTGTTCCCTCCTGCATGCACCCAGACCAAGGACCAAACCCACAAACTGGTGACTAGGAATCAAACCCACGACCCTTCAGTGCACAGGACAATGCTCCAACCAATAAGTCATACTGGCAAGGGCTTATGTTAAGACGTTCTTATTTTACTCCTGGCCTACTGCAGTAACTTGTCTCCTTACTTTTACTTTTTAACTTTTCCCAAGCCATTCTTACCAGAATAACCATAGTGACCTTTTTTTTTTTCTTTAATTCTCACCTGAGTAGTGAGGATATTTTTTTCATTTGAGAGAGAGTGGAAAGGTGAGGGGAAGAAGAGGGAGAGGAGAGAGAAGGATTAAGAGAGAAACATCAATGTGGCAGAGACACATTGATTAGTTGCCTCCCATACATACCCCAACTTGGGGCAAGGATTAGACCTGCAACCTAGTTATGTGCCCTTGACTGGGAATTGAACACATGAACCTCCAGTGTGCAGGCTGACACTCTGAGCATTGAGACACACCAGCTAGGGAGGGCAGGGGTGACCTTTTTATTTTCTTTTTTAAAAATATTTATTGTTGAGCATATTACACATGTCCCCCTTTAGTCCCCTTCCACCCAAATCCCGCCCCATCCCTGGCCTTCACCACCCTATTGTCTGTATCCATGGATAATATATAGATGCATATAAGTTCTTTGATTAATCTCTTAGGGCTCCCCCCTCCTCAGTTCCCTGTGAAATTCATCAGCCTGTTCCATGTTTCCATGCCTCTGGTTCTGTTTCATTCATCAGTTCATTTTGTTCATTAGATTCCTTGTTTATTTTCATTTTTAGATGCAGTTGTTGATAGATAATATTTATTGTCATTGTCTATATTTTTATCTTTTTTCTTCTTCTTCTTAAAGAAGGCCCTTTAATATTTCATGTACTACTGGTTTGGTAGTGTTGAACTCCGTTAGCTTTTTCTTCTCTGGAAAGATCCTCATCTGACCTTCAATTGTCAATGATAGTTTTTCTGGGTAGAGTGATCTTGGTTGTAGGTACCTGCTTGTTGTCACTTTGAGTATTTTTTGCCACTTCCTTCTGGCCTGCTAAGTTTCTGTTGAGAAATCACTGACAGTGGTATGGGTACTCCCTTGTAGATAACTAATTGCTTTTCTCTTGCAGCTTTTATTATTCTCTCTGTCTTTTACATTTGGCATTTTAATTATGATATGTTTTGATGTGGTCCTCTTTGGGTTCATTTTGTTTGGGACTTCCTGAACTTGTATGTCTATTTCTTTCACCAAGCATGGGAAGCTTTCTATCATTATATTTTCAAATAGGTTTTCAATTTCTTGCTTTCTCTCTTCTTCTGGCACTATCATGATGTGAATGTTGGTACTCTTAAAGTTGTCCCAGAGGCTCCTTTCACTGTCTTCATATTTTTTTGTCTTATTTTTTTGTGTGTGTTCTAATTGGGTGTTTTTGCTTCCTCATATTACAAATTGCTAATTTGATTCTCAGTGTTGTGTACTGTTGATTCTCTATAAGTTCTTCTTCATTTCAGTTAATGTATCTTTTATTTTTTATGTTGATGTTCTCACTAAGTTCCTTGAAGTTCTCAATATGTACCTTGAAGTTTTCACTAAGTTTCTTGAAGTTCTCGTTAAGTTCTTTGAGCATCTTTATAACCATTGTTTTGAGCTCTGTATTTGGTAGTTTGCTTGCTTCCATTTCATTTCATTATTTTTCTGGAGATTTCTTCTTTTCTTTCATTTGAGACCTATTTCTTTATCTCTGCACTTTGCCTGCTTCCTTGTGTTTGTTTCTCACAGCTGTATCTCCTAGAGTTGGTAAAATGGCCTTGTGTAGTAGGTCATTTTATAGAGTCTAGTGGCTCAGCCTCCCCAGTGGACCTGGGCACTCTAGGTGTGCCCTCTGTGTGGGCTGTGTTTATTGCCCTATTTTTAGTTGAGCCTTGATTGCTCTTGCCATCACTGGGAGAGATTGATTCTTCCAGGCCAATCGACTTTGAAGACCAGATTACACTGGAAGAGATGCTGTTCAGGAGATGCCCCTATACAGCAGGACTTGCTTCAGTGGGACTTTGGTGCTCACTACGTACGCCCCTTAAGTGTGGCAGTGGTGAGGTTGTAAACTGGCGTGATCTGAAGCTGACTGCCAGGTGCACTAACTCTGAGGCTTTCCAGGAGGTACAAAGTCAGCTACTGCCTGTGCCCTGCCTGGCTACAGAGCAATTTATAGATGGCAGCTACTTGTATTGGGTTTAAAGGTGCCCAGGAGAGGCCCAGCTATTAACTAAGGTAGGCTACTGCTACAACCATGCCTGGAGCCATTTATCAAGTGGTATGGGGCATGCTGAGGCCAGTTATTGCTTGTTTGAGAGATTTTAGGAAAGTCTGGAACCAGAGCCAGGACAGGCCATTCATATGGAAAAACAACTGGAAACAGCTTGGGTGGGAATGCAAATCAGGTGGGGTGAGGTCTCAGGGAATCACCAGGGCAGGATGAACTGTGTGGACCAGGTTGATTGAGACTCAGATATGGTGCCTACTTGTAGGCTCTTTGGGGAGATCTCAGTAAAGGAACAATGATCTTGACCAGGACTTTTGCCTAGGAGACAGCTTCCCTCCAGTTCTTGCTCTGATGCCAGATAATTAAGTTCCTCCCTGTATGTCCCTGGATCCCTTCAAGCTGCTGCCCCAGTGCTACAGCTCAGAGGGAATGCATCTGTGTAAGTCTATGCATGGGCCCTATAAGAGGAACTGCCTGGGACTCCAACAGCCTCCATGTCACTCAGCCACTATCCCCACTGGTTTTTATAGCCCGAAGTGATGGGGACTTCTCTTGTTGGCACTGGAACCCTGGGGTGAGGGGTCTGGTGTGGGGCTGTGACCCCTTGCTTCTCTTGGAGGACCTCTGAAGCCAAGATATCCCTCTCAGTTACAAAATGCCACAAGTGTATGTAGGACCAGCCCACCCTGAGTTTTCACCCCTCCTACCAGTCTCAGTGTGCTTTCTTCTTTAATTCTCTAGTAGGATTTGCATTCAGCCAGATTACAGGTGGATCTGAATGCTGGTTATTCTGAATGTAGTTTAGTTATAATTTTGAGGTGGTTGTGGGAGGAGGTGAGTGGCATTTACATACGCTGCCATCTTGACCCTCCTCTCAGGAGTGACCTTTTTAAAATGCAAGTTGGCATACAGTACTTTGGTGTTTAAATCCCTTGCAAAACTGCCAGTTGCTTCTAGAATAAAGTCCAAACTTCAAGTAAGACTTCCTGGTCACCTATCTAAAATAGCTTCTCTTGCTTTTCCATGAGCTAGTGTCATTGTATACCTTTAGCCCACTCCCAAGCGGTCATATAATCATGCTTGTTGCCTTTATTGAGTTATCTCAAATGGTAATTATATTTTCTAATTTCTCCTAAAATGCTAGCTAGATGAGAAAGTCCTTGCCTGTCTTAAAACCATATTATCTCTAGCAATTAGCATAGTGCCTAGTATTTAATGCATGCTCAATTAGGCATCTGTAGAATCTACTTCTTTTTTGTATACTCCACAGTGCTGATCACATTGTATATAGCCAGGTATATATAAATTGATAGATGTTGTATTTCCCTTGATTTTCTTTGTTGTGTTCTTAGTGGGCCTATTTCCTCATTTCACTTCCTCTTTTAGATCATATAATGATTATATTTTATTGGCTTTATCTTCGATTTCATGTGAACATATTCAAATGCCTATCTATAGCCAGTGTGCTTTCTTTTGCCCCTCATTATGTGACTCCTGTGTAAAAATTGTCATCTTCATATCATGGTCACCTTTTGAAAAACTTTTATATATTCCAGATATTGCCTCATTAAAAAAAAAAAAAGTGTGTGTGTTGGGGGGAATGTTAGGTCTGACTACCCAATTGGATGTAAACTGGATTTTTGCCTTGGTACACATTCTGATCCAAAATTAAATTCTAGACCTTGGGGTCAGCATTTTTCCAAATGTGTTAAACTGTAATCCTTTATAAAATGTTATATGTAAAATAATGAGCAATTTGTATGTACTAAAAGCTGAGAAAGTTATTACTTTAGCTTTCACCAAAATGACTTAAAGAAAGTGTATCAAAAGGGATTATAGAAAGAACAGATTTATAGTAACTGTCTGATATATGAACAAAATCCCCATGTTCAACTAAAGCAGACTTGCCGTAGGCTTTCTAGAGCATAATGCCCTTACCAAGTAGCTTTCAACAGCTTTTTTAGGAAGCAATATTTTCCTTCAGTAAAGGGGTCACTGTACTGTTTTTCCTTTTTACTTCTCCTGCCTTATCTTTTGAGTTCAGGAAGTACTTTAAATTTACAGGCAGCTTTGAAGGCATAAAGTAACTTCAGCCCCAGAAGTATTTCCTGTTATGGCATTAATCTAATTCCATGAAAGTAGAGCTGATTTTTCATCTGTAAAGTAGATAAAATGCCTAGAGCAGCCGACCATTATTCTGGGTTATCATGATAAAGAGGCTTAGTTTTGACACGAAAGAGTTTATCAGCCTAACCAATGGAAGATTTCATTCTTTTTGTTGAAAGATATATTAATGGATTATAATCTGTCTTGGCTTCCAAAAGAAAGTTCACCTTCATATTGAAAATGTTTACTTAAGTCAGCAAATAACAGTTTCATGTTTATAAAATGTGTGATAGACAATGAGTCAAATGAACATTTTTAACATTAGTGATATAATCACATAAAATTATATCACTAATGTTAAACCATTTTATGTTTGTTTAATGTTCCAACTAATGTCCAATATTGAAATAACAATTTGCTTTCATGTAAACATATATATTTGGTATTGATACTTTTATGTTATTAGGTCATATAAACTCTTCTGCCTACTTATCATATAAAAATAATTTTATAACATATTTCTTTTAATAGTCAAGTACCAAAGTTATTTGGGCTTTTTTGTAGACTTATTTTGAATATAATAATATGTACAAACTAGGAGCCCAGTGCACTAATTTGTGCACCTTGAAAATAACTGTGGGCTGTGAGGCTGAGGTTGGCACAGGGGTGGGTCTTTGCCTATCCTCCGTGCCCCCGCCCGGCCCCTCCTGCTGCAGCCCCCGGTCCCTGTCTGTTGGCAATATCACTCCTGCCACTGCTGCTCCCATGCGCTGACAAACACGGAGCGATTGGGGTGGGTGCAAGTGGTGGCTGCTGCTCTGATTGCCCCTTAGGAGCAGGGTGAGGTAGAGAAGCCCTCAGAGGTGACCAGGGCCAGCAGCTGCTGCTCACACCCACTGACAGCGCCAAACGATTGGGACCAGCACCAGGCACTGGCACTGGCAGCAGGTGCAAGCAGTGGCTCCAGCACTGGCAGCAGGTGCGAGCAGGGCTGGTGCTGGCAAGCAGGTATGAGCATCATGTGGGACCATGGCCCGTGGGAGCAAAGAATTTTCAGTAACCACCAGAGGCTCGCCCCGATGACAGCTTCTGGCACCCCTGTTCACCTCCTCCATCATCCTGCCGCAGTCTAGCCTGCCATGTTCCGTGCTCTGCTGCTTACTGTTGATGCCCGCCATGTTCTGCGCACGCCCCCTGGTGGGAAGTTCATGTCATATTGACCTATTCGGTTGTTCTGCCCTTGGGTCTGTTTGAATATTAGGGTTTTAGATAGATAGATAGATAGATAGATAGATAGATAGATAGATAGATAGATAATATGTAATTCAAAAGATACACATCATCTTTTTCCCATCTTTGTCACCTAGTTCCCCACCAAGCTAAGACATTGAGATTAATCCTAGTAGCTAGGTATAGGTTAAAGAATTTTTTTATTTGAAAATTGATCCACATTGGACATACACATTGTGGAGGATTATGAGGACTCTCGTGTTTTCTGTTCTAAGGCTTGTGGTCAGTCACTTATCTGGCCGCTGGGTAAAGCTAGCAATAAAACTACTGGTCCGCAATGAGTTAACAGAGTTTCCTTGAATAATAAAATTTTAATGCATGTTAATACATTGCATATTTAGTCCCATCAATGGGCCTTTGAGTTAAATTTTGTTATTTAATCATGTTGAAAATTGTGGAAACTAAAGCTCAAAGAGGTTAAATAATTTTCTAAGTGTCACCTAATTAAAGTCTTAGATTTAGGACTGGAACTCAGGCCCTCATTATTGGTTCATCCAGTAAACCTTCATTCTCCTGTTTGCCTCTTATATTTAAGAGAAATAAAGACTTCATTAACCACATACTTTACAATGAATGAGAACATTAAGTTTTACCATATCCTAGTGATAGGATATCAAGTTTCATGTTCACTTTATTTAACATAATTGAACTACCTATTCATGTTCATATACCAAAACAAAGACATTGAATTATTATAGACTAGAGGCCTGGTGCACAAAAATTTGTGCACTTGGGGGGGTCCCTCAACCCAGCCTGTGCCCTCTCGCAGTCTGGGACCCCTTGGGGGATGTCCACCTGCTGGCGTGCCTGGCCAGCCTGGGTGAGGGGCTGATGGCTGTTTGCAGGCTTGCCAAGCCCCCAAGTGGGAACCCTCACCCCATGGGCATGTGGCCAGCCTGGGTGAGGGGCTGAAGGCCATCTTCAGGCTGCTCACAACCCCTTCAGGGTTCGGGTCCCTACTGGGGTGCCTGGCTAGAAACAGGTATCTGGGATTTATTTAACTTCTATAATTGAAACTTTGTTGACTTGGTCCCCCACTCGAAGCCTGGGTTGCCTCTGGCAACCCAAGATCCCAGCCTGGCAGGTATCTTCTGTAGTTGAAACTTTGTAGTCTTGAGTAGAGCTCAGGGCCCACAGGGCCCTGGCTTCCTCCATTGCCTGGAGCAACTCCAGCTCTGTGGCTGCTACTATCTTAGTTGAGTTAATTTGCATATTTGTTCCTGATTGGTTGGTAGGCGTGGCTTGTGTGTATGGCTTGTTGTAACGGAGTAAGGATTGCATATTACTCTTTTAACAGATTAGATATGAATATTTTAAAACTTAGATCATCAGAACTTTAAAAATATCTGGCCTGGCCTATGCAAAGGCACACTAATTACTAAATTTAGAATTAAGCAAACCTGGAGTTTTATAATGGTTTTACTAATTCAAAGCATAGTTGTATATGATCATTTTTCGAAAGGAGATTGAAAACAGTATGTCCATTCAGAGGGAGATGTGTAAAGGTAATATATCAGATGTTAAATTTATTAATTAATGTGACAGGTACAAATCTAAAGAAAACATGGGTGCTGTCTTCATTGAAATGCCAATCTTCTA
Source organism: Murina feae (assembly GCA_004026665.1). Taxonomy (NCBI): domain Eukaryota; kingdom Metazoa; phylum Chordata; class Mammalia; order Chiroptera; family Vespertilionidae; genus Murina; species Murina feae. Next base: position 23,687 of record PVJC01021015.1, read on the forward strand.
GGAAGAATAAGATCTATTCCAATGTAAATTAGAGTGATAAGTGCTTAGCATTGTGAGGTTTTCCTCAGCTAAAATGTCCAAGTTAACAAATTAACAGTAATTTCATCACAGTTATTCTTAGAGCTATAAAACACAGGATCTTATATTCACTTTCTGAAAATGCTTACATACACATATACACAAAACAGAGGTGTTAATAAGCACTTGAAAAAATGCTCAACATCATTAGTCATCAGAGAAATGCAAATCAAAATCACAATGAAATTAAAATTCACACTCACTAGGATGGCTATAATCAAAAGAGAGATAAGAAGTATTGACAAGGATGTGAATAAAATAAAACCTGAATGCATGCTGATGGGAATGTTAGCAGCTACTCAAAAGGCTGAGCACAATTACCATATGACCCAGCAGTTTCACTCCTGGGTATATATATATATATAAGAAATGAAAGCCTGTGTCTATACAAAAATTTGTATATGAATGTTCATAACAGCATTATTCATAATAGCAACAATGTAGAAACAACTAAAATGTCTATCAACTGATAAATGGATAAATAAAGCTTACTATATCAAAACAATGAGTGTTATTCAGCAATAAAGAGGATGGAGTACTGACACATGTTACAAAATGGATAAACCTCAAAAACATTATGATAAACAAATGAAGCCATTTACAAAGGGGATATACTGTCTAATTCCATGTATGTGAAAAGTCCAGAATAATTAATACATAGAGAGAGAAGTTACAGTGGTAGTTGCCTAAGGCTGAAATTTTTCTTTTTTTGGGCGGGGGCAGTGGGGAGTACTGATGGGTACAAGGTTTCTTTGGGGGTTAGGAAAGTATTATGATATCGATGATGGTAATGATTACACATTTCTGAATATACAGTACTAAAAACCACTGACGTGCACTTTAAATTTATGCATTGTATGGTGTGAGAATTAGATCTCAATAAAGCTGTTATTTAAAAAATCAGATGGTGTTATATAACTTTTAGACTTTATAAACCACTTTGCACACCTAAGAACAAAGCATTTAAGAAATAGAAACATTTATTTATAGTATTAAATGCAGATTTATAGAGAGACACCTTGCAAGTATTATTATTGCTTTTTTATTATTTTCATCAAACACTGGTTTTGTTAGTTTATTCATTCCACTGTAGTCCCTATTGGTTAAATACATTACAGTATTTAGGATGAAACTCAAACGGCAATCCAATGAGGAAGAACCTATATCAGAATGTTATAGATCACCTGTCACTTGCCTCTCCATTTCAGGCATATGCAACTTACTACCTATTAATATGATCATCTCTTGGGCACTTCATCAGTCCTTTGCCAGTCCATCCAGTGTGAACAAAATGAGCAATATGCCCAAAGTTTATTTGTAATTTAGTTATTTGGAGCTTAAGACATATTTACCCACAGAAATTAGCCCTTTGTACAAATGCTGTTTAATTTCCTATAATATTCCATAAATGCTTAACACTTCATTTAGCCAAGTTGAAGCATTAATTAGGTAGAAAGTGATGGAGCTTTAATGAAAAAGGAAGAAAGGTCTCTTTCCTGAGAATAAATCCTGGCCTGAGGTTTTGCACTTTTTTAAAAAATATATTTTATTGAATTTTTACAAAGAGGAAGGGAGAGGGATAGAGAGTTAGAAACATCGATGAGAGAGAAACATCGATCAGCACACCCACTGGAGATGTGCCTGCAACCAAGGTACATGCTCTTGACCGGAATCGAACCTGGGACCCTTCAGTCCGCAGGCCGATGCTCTATCCACTGAGCCAAACCAGTCAGGGCAAGTTTTGCACTTTTAATGCGCATATTTGTCTATTTTTTTATAATTGCATACTTGGGAGTTAGTAGATTTGTTCTTCTTCTGTTTGATCCCGATCATACAGCTGATAGAAGCCTTTAAAGAGCAAAATCTTTAAGTTATTCTCTAGCCTTCTCTGTTAAAAAATAAATGGTTCTTACTTTCTGGATTATTTCGAAGTGTTTAAAATAAGTAGCAAGAGATGGAGGAAATATACTATACGGCAGCTTCTCCATCTGACAACAGCTCTCCTATGACTATGCTATACACATATGATTTATAATATGAAAAAAAGGTTTGGTCTCTAAAAGAAGCCATTCCAGTTAAATGGAGAATTAATGATTTAGATCCTTTTTCTTCAGCATCTAGCAGTGAGTTCAAGGGTGATGGTCATTAATATCTAGATCCATCTCTTTTCATAAAAAATATGATTTTTTTCTTGTAATGGTTCATTTGTCTGACTGGTTTATTTCCCACCAGAAATCATGAAATCCATTTCTTGTGACAATATAATAGTTTTCACAACATCTGATTATAGTGGCACATAAAGGAGATTAAAGATATAGGTTAGAAAAGAAGTATAAGAAGACATTGAGGATAAACATCATAGTAGAATTTAGTTTTTAAAGCTTATAATCACAAATTTAGAAAAATAAATATAAACAATGGGTTGTAAATAGTTTGTTCAATATTCTCCTAAAGAATTCATTCATTAGGTGAACATTTAGTTTTTACACACTTACCCATAAATTTTTCCAAAAAATGTTTTCTCCCTATTCTGACATGAAACTTAAGGATGTTGTGCACAACCTCTGCTGAAAGACCTTTCATTGAAATCAGCTGTCCTTAGCTTGCCACATCTTGAGTAATTAGTGACTAACAAGTTAATAACAAGTGTGAAGATCATTAATGTATCTATAATTAATTTCCCTATTAACACCTTACATTTTATTATTCATTCCTCAAAGTAAGAGTTTTCCAAATGGCAACTAAATGGCAATTATATAATTTTTATTTAATAACGTAAAAAATAAAGTGCTGCTGATAGTATTAATAGTTCTTATATTTGCTTATAACATCTTTTCATACTGTTCTTTTATACATTTATTTATCTTTATACTATACTCTTTAGATGCCTTTGTGTAAAAGAAAGTGGTTGAAATGTAAAAGAAGCTACTTGGAATGTCTATAATATCATGTGTCTTCGTATGTTTACACCTGCTTGAAGGAAAGAGTAAATGATTTCCTGAGAACCCCACAGTTGTATAGCTAGTTCCACCTCTGATCTGCTCTGAAGCATTTAACCTCTCTTAACCTTGGTTTCCTTATTTAGAGGAAGTGGCTTTTGAGCCTTATCTAAATCATAAAGTGTGTGCAAGTAATTGTTTACTGCGAATTCTAAGAAGGGTAATGGAAAATGTCAAGTATAAATGAAAGAGTTATAACTGCTGTCTTCTCTCTAAGGAATTGCAGTTCACTCATTGAACTTCTATCATTTTTAAAACTTCTACCTTTTTTTAAAAAAAGGGTGATTTAAATATAAATACATAAATGAATGTATATAGTGTTTTGATTTGTTACTTTGGTAGCAATTTTGAATTAATTGAAACATACAGCATAAACATTTTTTATTACATTTAAATAGTAGGTTAGCCAAAATCCAGTAAATTTGGGAGTAGACTCTGTCAGGTGAAGCTAAAATGGGTATAATGGACTTAAAAGGGCTTACACTTTTTCTTATATATTGATTCAAGACTGATAATCTCCTTATTCATTCTAACCACTTGAACTTGGCAGGGTGTGTGTGTCTCTCTATGGAGAGAAGAGACAATTGTAAATTTGTTTCCTTAACTACATTTGCTCTAATTTATATATTGATTTTGTAAGCCAGAGTATATATGAAAGCATCCCATTTCCTCACTTATTGATTTTCATTGAGGAACCTTTGGGTTTTTGTTTTCTCAATGCTTTTCTGAAATCAGATCTTCTATCCTTCCAGTAATAATTTCTATCAAATATTCTTTATTATGTTCATGCTGACTGTTAGCATCTCTTCTATTTGTATATTTACTTAAACATCCCTTCAGAAGAGGGTAGATTGTCTACAAACTACTCCAGATAGCAGGGTGCTGAGTTCAGGTGATTCTTAAGCTTTGACTAATATCCTATTACTGCATCAATTTCCTGCCTTAGTTCCCTCATCTGTAAAATGGAAATTAATGATGGTACTTACCTCAAAGGGTTGTAAAAAGACAGTAAAAAAAAAAAAAAAACAACAAAACCCTGGCCAGGTGGCTCAGTTGAGTGTGGGTTTGATTACCAATCAGGCACATGCCAAGGTCGTGGGTTTGATCCCCAGTCAGGGTTTGTACAGGAGACAATGAATCAATGTTTCTCTGTCACATCGATGTTTCTCTTTCTCCCTCTTTCCTTCCCCCTCTCTCTGGAATTAGTAAACATGAACTCCAGTGAGGATTGAAGAATGAATGAATGTGCTTAATTTAGTGGTCTAACACATAGCAAATGTAAATATATAATGGTCTAACATAGACCTTACTATAATTTTCTAATACATGGCAAGTGTTCAGTACATGCTTCACTGTACTTTTAAGGAAGCATTTTCTTCTATGAATCTATAGTGCAGAAGAAAAAGTTGGGGGCTTTATAGTTAGATAAGCTTCAAATTCTGATTCTGTCACCTATTAGCTATGTGACCTTGGGCAACTCTCTGTCTCATTTTTCCTATCTGGAAATAGAAATAATAATAGTTACTTCATCATATTAGGAGGCTAAATGAGCAGCATATATGTAATGTCTGGTATCTAAACTAATAAAAGCGAAATATTAAAATTAACCGTTTCTCCGAGACAGGGTAAGCCACGCCCATTAGCCAATCAGAGCGGCTATATGCAAATTAGCCCAGCCAACATGGCGGCCGCCACTCACGGACCTGAGTAAACAGCCCTTTCCATTGCGGCAGCAGCGAAAGTGAAGCTGAGCCCCTCAGCTCAGCTCCGATTAAACTGCCTCTAGCGAAACACAGCTTTTTGAAACATTGTAACAATCACAGAATCCTCCGGAGCTGAAGGAAAGAGCAGCTCGGGCCTAACC
>PVJC01021016.1:0-28590 GCA_004026665.1 Murina feae
TTGTTGTTGTTTCTTAAAAGTCCATATTTCTTTTGCATTTCTGAGTTTGCTTTCATACACATTTACACTGTCATGTGTTTTCCATGTACTTTCCACTTTTCTGTTAGTTGATATTTTCATGAGCTGTTGAAAGCATTATTTGATTAGTCTTCTCATACTTTTTACTTGTAGGTTGGTGTTTGGAATGCTGTATCCTGCATATTATTCATACAAAGCTGTGAAATCAAAAAATGTGAAGGAATATGTAAGTATGGTTTTATGAGTGATTAATTTTATTTTAATGTATCCATTACATACAAGACTAGAAAAACTCATTATTTTAGAAATGGCTGGCATAATGTTTTGGGTTAAAAATATAATATAAATGTGGAGTACTGAAAATTAGTCTGTTTTTAAACTAATTTTCAGTAGAATTCTAAAGTAGGGTGTAAAAAATAGTGCATTGCCAATTGGCATTTAAATAAATCTGATTCCCAAATGAATAGCATGTTTCTGACTCACTTAGTTTGTAAGTTGCAGTATAATTAAGAGGTTGGGGGATTGTCTGGTTTTTTAGCCTTATAAATTTATAGGTATATTACTAGTATATTTCTTCAGCCTCAAAACCTTTTCCTTCAAGTGCTAGAGAGGATGCAGAGAAAAAGGAGCTCTCCTGCACTGCTGGTGGGAATGCAGACTGGTGCAGCCACTATGGAGGACAGTATGGAGTTTCCTCAAAAAATTAAAAATGGAACTCCCATTTGACCCTGTGATCCCACTTCTGGGAATATATCCCAAGAAACCAGAAACACCCATCAGAAAGGATATATGCACCCCTATGTTCATAGCAGCACAATTTACCATAGCTAAGATTTAGAAATAGCCTAAGTGCCCATCAGCAGATGAATGGTTTAGAAAATTGTGGTACATCTATACAATGGAATACAATACTATGCTGCTGTAAAAAAGAAAAAATTCTTACCATTTGCAGCAGCATGGATGGAACTGGAGAGCATTATGCTAAGTGAAATAAGCCAATCAACGAAAGAAATACCACATGATCTCACTTATTTATGGATAATAAAGACCATTATAAATTGATGCACATAAACAGATACAGAGGCAGAACAGCATTGAACAGACTCAAACTACAGCTGGAAGGCTCGGGAGGGTTGGGGGGGAGTTAAGGGATCAACTGAAGGACTTGTATGCATGCATATAAGCATAATCAATGGACACAAGACACTGGGGGATAGGGGAGGAGGGGGGAAGGTCAAGGGGAAAAAATGGAGACTTATTTAACACTCTTTGTAATACTTTAAGCAATAAAACAAAAAATAAAAAATGAAAAAAACCTTTCCTTCTTTCATAGTTGTTCTGTTACTTTCTAATTGATTTAAAAATGCAAATACCTCATTATTACTGACAATTGTAGTCACCAGTTTGCTTGCTATTTGTATGGACTTAACTATTCTGGATATTTAATATTAATGGAATCATATGTGACCTTTTTGTGACTGGCTTCTTTTACTTAGCCTGTTTTCAAGAATCATCCACATTATAGCATGCATGTATTAGTATTTTATTCCTTTTATGGCTGAATAATATTCCACTGTATTCATATACAACATTGTTTCTCCATTCATCCATTGATGGACATCTGGATTATTTTTACCTTTTGTCTATTATGAATAGTGTCACTACTAAGCTCTTACATTTATATAATTCCCTACCAATTTCAAAATTAACACAGTTCTATGGGTCAGAAATCTGAAATGGATCAACAGGGCTACATTCCTCCTGGAGGCTCTAGTGGAAAATCTGTTTACTTACCTTTTCAAGCTTCTACAGGCTGCCCACATTCCTTGGCTTAAGGCTCTATTCCTCCATCTTCAAAGTGAGATTTGTTGGGCTGAGACTTCACGCTGTGATCTTTCTGGTTCTCTCTTCTGCCTCCCTCTTCCACTTATAAAGACTCTGGTGATTACCGTGGGCTCAACTGAGTAATCCAAGATCCTCTCTCCAACTCAAGGTTACCTGATTAGCAGCAACCTGAATTCTCCATTTCGTGTAACCTATCATATTCGCACATTTCAGAGTGCGATGTGGACCTTTTGAGGGAGGGGGATATTATTTTTCAGACCACAATATCTCACTAGGACCTCACTACAACTCTGTAAAGTAGGCAGGAAAATATTCCGATATTATAGGTTCAGAGCAGTGAATTAACTTGCTCAGGGTCACATGGATCATTAAAGAAGGAATGAATATCTTCTGTTTCTAATATTTTATTTTTTTCTACCATGCTCTCTTTAGAAAATTAGGTGAGGATCCTAGCTTCACAAAAAAAAAGAGGTGAAATAGCTTTCACAGCCAGCCAGTGAATGTGCTTCTGATTACTCCACGGCAGGTCTTCAGGGGCCACAACGATATGGGTATTTTCCAAGAAGGGCAGTGAGGCAGCTTAACCATTTCTAGAGCAGTACCCATGAGCAACTAAATAAAATATAATCAAAATGGTTGAAAGTGAAATTGGAAGTCTTTGAAAGTTCTATAAAGTCTTGGCAGTTCTTTATTTCCAACCTAAATTTATTTCTGACAAAAAATTTCTTGCTGAGTTTCACCTAAACTTAGTTATCCAATGTAACCTTCAATTACAACAGTTTTACCAGCAGTCTGTTCTCATAAAGTTTTCCTGTATGGTGATCCCCATCCAAATTTGCTTTGTTCGTTTTTTAGCAAAATTAACCTTCTTCTTAAAATGTCCCTATTTTATTTTTAACAGCCTCTTATACTATCTGTTATTACGTTATTTATTTGGTTTTGTTTGTCTTCCCCACCATAGTTTTTATAATTGCTATAGTTCCCTACCCAGAACAGTGCATGGTATATGGTAGGCACTCAATATTTTTTGAATGAATGAATAAGCAAGAAAAGGAATAAGAGTTGACTTTTAAGATACATCAAACTCTAAATTGTGTTTACAGGAGCATGTATACTTAAGTAGATTGGTCTAGTTTCTCAGCTCTGCTGCTGGGGTAAGGAGTATACAGTCTAGTCTAGTCCCACTTATCCCAAAGCCCACTTTCTTTGAGGTATTTGGTTATTAACCTAAATTCCACTGATATCTGCTTCAAAATTATTTTCAGGAAGCAACATTTTTTATTAATTTACTTTTTCCCACCATAACTACTACCATTCCCTCTAAGACTTCAAATAGTAGATTGCACCTGATAAAACAGATGGCTGTGTTCAAATCAAAACACATGGAAAGTGCTGTATATTTTGGCAACCTTCCTTTCTTCCTTTGCCTATTTTTAAAAGAGAGCTTTCCTAGGATATAATTTCCTGTAGAGTGTGGCTGATATGGCCTACTTAAAGTCTTTCAGTCTCGCAGTAATTGAAATGTAAACTTACTGAAGAATTAGTATGGTTTTGCAAATTTTTTCAAGCTTATACCATTTCATGACTTGAAAATAGTGTGTTTACTTCCAAGTGGTGTGTAATTGCTGTAGCTTTTCTAGGAAACCAGTGTTTTTATTCTAAGAATGTTGAAGAAAGTGGCAATGAAAAGATTATCTAACAGCACATAAAAATCAAAATCAGACATTTGGTCCTGAGATTTACTGTGAGCAGGAACAAAGAACAGGGAAAACTCTGAGATTACGCCTTTAAAGGGCTAGAATTGGCCCTCTGAAACTCTACTGACTTGGGTTTTGAAAGGGTCCTAATTTTTGGCTGAGTATTTGGGTGATATGAAAATGAACAAACCATACCACATACTGGTTCTTATTAGTTGTTAAAATCTGAAGTTGCTTACTAGTTTTAGGGTGGAGAAAAAAACACTGAAGAACTTCTCTTTATTGTCAAAAGTGTTCCTTAGGAATCTTCATATATTGCCTTAAAAATATTCATTTGGTTCAAGGATTGTAATAACGTAGGTAGTGTAAAGATTAACCCACTGATTAAGGTGGAATTTAAAATATTTATTTTTTGAAAATAGATTTTTTTTCAGGCCACATACTTATATGTTTATTTTCCATTCTGATATTCTTAGTTTTTATTTATATTAAGGTTTATTATTTAATTTTGAAATAAAAAAATTTTAAAGACTTATTATGAAAAACAGCAGTTTTCTACCCTCTCCTCATTCCGGTGGCAACTACTTTCAACTCTTTTATCTGAATCCTTTAGTGTATGTATTTTCATATCTAATGGACATGCTCATACTTTTGCTATTTTTTTAATTTTTCACATGCACATCATCAGTTGCCTTCCTTCTAATAAAGATGACTTAGTAGTTGCTACGTTCTGGTGGGGGCTCTAAGTATTCAATTTATAAACTTTTACTTCATCCCTATTAGCCCTACTCTGAAGTGTGCCAGAGATTTGCAAATCCAGAGAACCTTTGATTCACTCTTTCCTTTGATTTCAACTCAGAGAATAAGCCTCAGAGCTGGGCTGAAGGAAAGAGGGGTACCATCAGACAGCCAAAATAGGAGGGCATCGAGGGGCCTACCTGCTCCTTAAGCAGACTGACAGCCATTCTTTTTGTTTGCTTGTTTGTTTTGTTTTTCCTGCAGCCATCCCTTCTATCTTTTGCCCTTTTTGGCCAAGAGTTGTGCCACCAATTCTTGAGCCTTTTTTGGGAGTTTTGCAGTGAAAGTTAGGTTTGCAGTTTTCCCCACTGTTGGCTAATACTCAGTTTTCTCAGGCCTCCTACACCACTGACTGCTCATCCATTTCCTTCCTGGCTCCACAGATTCGATGCTCTCTTCTCTTCTGTATTCTTCTGAACTCGGGTCTTTTAAAAGTATCAGTTTTCTGTTGTTTTAATGAGATTTGTGGTGGGGATGCAATTAAATGTGTATATTCAGTCTCCCGTCTTCACCCAGATTTCCAAATTGACCTGGTTAGTGGGATACCTTGGTTGAATTATTATGTGATACCAAGTAAGATTTATTTCATCATTAACATTGATTTTAAATGTGTTCACATAAGAGATAGGCTTAATGGTAATTTATATCATTTTTCAATCTTTGACAATAATTTCAAATTTTAATTCTAGCTGACAAACAATGAATACATGTGTTTCTTGTCTTGAGTTATAGTTGTTTGTAAATCAGGTTTTGATAAAAATCACAATTTCACTTTGAACAGTAAATAAAATTACCTGGGACAGTTTATTATCCTTTAATGAAGTAAATGTCCTTATATTTACTTAAAGTAGGTGATGAGTCTTCTTTGTAAGCTTAATTTTTGATGTGTCAGGTTTACTTACTTTTTATGTAGTACATAGCAGTACGTAACTTAGCTGCTGAAATAATTGATAGTGTTGTTATTATCAAGTGAGATATCTACCTTATGTTTTCTAAACAGTTTGTTCATGAACATCTCAGGGTCATTAGTTGCATTGGATCCACTTTAGAATACAAGTATTAAACTTGAATAGAGTGGTTGAATTGGGGAGCTTTAAATGAATGCCCGACACAGTTTCTTCTAAAATGTTGACATGTGGATTAGCGTACCCCTTCACCTTTATGAGGTAAATTGAAAGCTGACCAACCACAGCTGTCTTGTCCTTTTCTAGCTTCCAGGGCAAGTACCTTGGAAAACAGACATAAAGGAAAAACAATTCTCACGGTAACATTTAAACCTATGAGGCTAAGTCAGGCATTTGCTAATATCTAGGAAAAATTTTACCAACTATCGTGCCAATGGAAATAGATTTTTTAAAAACAGGGACAGAAACCGTTGTTTCCATGAAAGGAAACGTTGTTAAGTAATAAATTGGAGGGAGGCCTAGCCGCCTCCACCCTAATCCCTAGTGATGGAACAGCTTAAAATCATAAAAGCTACAGCAACCAAAAAACTCAACTGCCACCACCCTCCCCGCAGGGAGAACTGTGTGCAGAGGCAGCCAGTGTTCTGCCTCCCCCTAATCTATTCAGAAATAACCACAAACACTACTTTGAAGAAAACCTCCAATAAGTTACAAAAGGGAGAAATAATAATTGAATGCAAGAGAAAATATAAAAATGCAATACGAGATGAATTAAAAATTAAAATGGCAGTGATACATTTAGATTCTTGAATATGATAGATTTATAAGCCTTTATTTTGAAAAGGAAGTGAAAAAATGAAACATTAAACTCACAAAGCAAGAAAAATATCAAAATTAAAGGAATTTGTAAAGAAAAGTAGGTTGAATAAAAAGGCAGAGACAAAAATGTAAACAGAATTGGGAGAATTACAGCATCTAAGAGGTGTTTCCCTTGAACAAGTCTAATAAGATAAATACTTGAAATAGCTGAGATAGAGAAAAGAGTAGAAAAAAGGTCTGACAAAACGTGAAACAAGAGAGGGGTTAAGTAAACAATGATAAAATTTTTTTAAATATATATTTTATTGATTTTTTACAGAGAAGAAGGGAGAGAGATAGTTAGAAACATCGATGAGAGAGAAACATCAATCAGCTGCCTCCTACATACCCCCTACTGGGGATCTGCCCACAACCAAGGTACATGCCCTTGACCGGAATCGAACCTGGGACCCTTCAGTCCGTAGGCCAACGCTCTTTCCACTGAGCCAAACCAGTCAGGGCAACAATAATAAATTTGACAGTAAATACTAGACTAATTTTTTTTTTAATTTAAAAATAGAAATTTTTCTAATAATAAAAGGCATAGCAGGTCTTTTTCCTTTTTGGCTAAAGGGTACATTATTCATACAGGAAAATCTTCTCTTTTACACAATCCAGGATCTACCTCTGGAATGTTCAGCTTCATACATCATCTTTCCACTACGTAATTTTAGAAATATAGTGCTTTACCAGCTACAGCTGTAATAATCAGGTCGTCAGCCATATTGCTATCACACTACAATAGGGCCCCCTAAAAATATAAAAGCTAAGGCTGTTCCTGAAGATTTTAGCTACGTAAGAAAACTAACATCTTTCCCAAAACCTCATGTAATTTTTAAAAGCTCATGAGATGTTACTTGAGAAATGTAATAGAATTGCAAGAAGGTGAAGTTCTCTTTTAAAGCTCTAAAATATTTAAAATACATTGAATTATATAAATATATAAAATTTTGTCTTGCTGTTGGCTATCAGAATATAGATTGATTCTTTTAAAAAAAAAAACAAAACCACAAATCCAGCTACCAATAAAATAAAAGGTTATTTCCAAAGGTTTTGAAAACTCAGAAATAAATTGAGTCTAGTGGTTTCATTTTAAAATATTACTTTAGCTTCCAAAGGTTTCCAGCAGGCGTCTTTTAAATGAAGACCTAACACTTCAGTTTTGTTATCATATCTTGCTTGAGAAGATTAGCACAATAAATTATGGAGGCCAACTGGGGGAGTTTTTATTGTTAACATAGTGTTTGAATATAACATCAGCCTAGTAATCAGCCTTCTTAGCTTCTCTCTGTAGGAGGCAGATTGAGACTTGCTCTTAGGGGACAGTCTAAGGGCACTTCCTCCTCGGGAAGGAAGCGAGAGTTCACCAAGTGGTCACTCTTGGGATAACAGGGCTCTTGGGTTTTTGGGTAGCCCCCAGGGCCTGTCCTTGTGGAACTTCCAGTGGAAGAACCTCAAGGCTTCCCTTTCCTGAGTAGCTTTCTCTAAGCTTTTATCTGCTCAATTGCTAGACTTCAACAGTGCCTCTGAAAACTGGACTAAAGGCCCAGCTTCTGTTTTTTTAGCTTTTTGGTTTGGGCAGGGGGTATTTGTTTGTTTTGTTTTAATGATGATGTGCCTAAACAGTGTTATGAAAATAAGGGTACATTTTAACTTTTTACACTTAACAAATTACCACACAAAACAGCCCATCATCTTTTCTCCAAACCCAAGCCTCTTCTGACATTCCGTTTATGAGTGATACCACCTTTCTCTGCCTGATGCCACCAGAGCGTGCACAGAGTAGCCTCCCACTGCAGTGTTCCTCTCACTTCAAGGGGCATAGGAGTGCCCCTGAGATTTGTTAAAATGCCGATTCTGATTTAGTTGGCATGGCCTGGGTTTGAGATTTTGCATTTCTGACAAGCTCTGTAGACCACAGTTCAAGTAGCAAGACTTTTGTTGTGCATGCTCTCAACAGTGGTTACACATCAAAAACTCTCACGGAGCTTTGAACCCCCTCGCTGCCTTCTCTCTGCACATTGTGATGATGGGGCCGAGGAATCTATATAAATTATTTTTAATCTCCAAGTAATTCTTAGCAAAAATCAAGGTGAGAATCATTTACGGGTATCCTATTTTATTGTGAAAGTGAATGTAATGACCACATTGTGCTTTTTAAATATAAGTTTATCCCGGTTGTAGGGCTGGCCATATCCTAAGTTCTGCTTCAGTGAAGTTTCTCTTGAGAATCATCCATCTTGCTTTCTGCGTCTCTCTCCAGCCTTTGTTCTCCTCCCTGTGTTTACCCAGGGCCTCCATGCTGTCCTGCACTCTGGCACTCGGCCAGCCCTTCCTTACCCCAAGTATCCTGTGTTCCATCACTCGCCTCTGTCTGCACTCACCCCAGTGTGAACCTCAATTGTCTATGTGAGGTTGACTGCACATGCTTTTGAAGGAAAGTAATTTAATAACGCAGGCTCATTCCAATCATGACAGAGATCGATTCTTCCTATAGTTTTTTTTCCTACCAATCTTAGCTTCTCAAGAAGGCTCTGTTTTATCATGTGGTTTATAAAAGCTTGTTCTTAACTATCTGAATGATTATTGCATGTTTAAATATGCTACAACTCGTATATGGAGAGTGGTAGCTTAGCTGGAGAATGAAATTTTTCATTTACTATGTTAGTCATATAACCTTGTCAGTCACCTGGAGAAAGGAGCATACCTTTTAAAAGGTGAAAGATTTATGTGATCTGAAGAGAAACCAGAGAATGGGGGAGCATACCTTTTAGTGACTAGGTTAGTTCACTTGTGAAAATAGCAAGATGGAATTGAGTATGCCATGGTAGATTGGGCACAGGGGACTTCGGTGCCTAAGAAGTGGTTCCAGTCTTGGTGAATACCTCAAGTAGGCAACATAATGGGCCAAGACTTTGTGAACACTAAGGGGAAAAAGAAGGTAGGGTGACAGATTAGCATGGAAATGTGGATGATCACTAGGATGTCCATTTAGCCCAGTTTAGTTCTTTCTATCAGGGTAGGCACTTTACCATGCTAACATCTGGAGAAATGCTATGTGGTATTATGAAAAGGGAACTGTACCTCTTATATTTATTATCCCATGTAAATCAATAGGACTTTAACCAATATAAAAAGTGAACTTCCGGGAATATATCTGAAGAAACCCAGAAACTAATTTGAAAGAATATATGTACCCCTATGTTCCTTGCAGCATTATTTACAATAGCCAAGATTTGGAAGCAGCCCAACTGCCCATCAGTAGATGAGTGGATAAAAAAGCAGTGATACATTTACACAATGGAATACTACTCACCCATAAAAATAGAAAGAAATCTTACTTTTTGCGACAACATGGATGAACCTGAAGAGTATTATGCTAAGTAAAGTAAGTCAGTACAAAACCAGTACCGATACAGAGAACAGACTGACAGCTTTCAGAGGGAAGAGGTATTGGGGGCTGGGTGAAGAAGGTGAAGGGATTAAGCAAAGAAAAAAGAACTCAGACATAGACAACAGTATGGTAGTTATCAGAGAAAAAAGGGGCCGAGGGGCAGGTAGAAAAAGGAAGACTGGACTTGGGATGGTGAACACACAATACAATGTACAGATGATGATGATGCATTATAGAATTGTACACCTGAAACCTACATAATTTTATTAACCAATGTCACCCCAGTAAATCCAATAAAAATTATTTTTAAGAAGTGAAATGTGAATTCTCAGCCAGCATGGATAGAGAGAGTTATTTTGGATGGAGAAGTCATTCCTTACTAAATTCTGCTTCTGGCAACTATGCCCATAAACAGTTCCTGTGTTTCACACTACCTTTTCAACACTTTTTAGAAAATTAATTATTTTCTAGTTTTTAAACATTTTTGCACTTTTTCCTTCTCTCAGGTTCCTCAAACTAACAAGGTTGGGGTGAGATACATGGGACTTCTGTCCTCTGAGGGCACTGGGGAAGACGAAGGCAATATTATGACCATATTACTGGTTACAATCTGCCCCATTGTGATACCAGGTACATCTATGTAATGTGAGGCTTTCTTCAATACATCAGGCTCTTCTGGGAGGTCTTCGGCAGTGGAACCTGAAAGTGCAGGTGAACCATGTTGCTATGAGTTTAGCATCTGAAAATTAACTTGCGAGTAGCTGAGTCCTGAGGAGCTGGCGAAAGTGGACACATTCTTAAATGGGCAGTGGGGGAAGAAGTTCCTCAAGGTTGAAGAAGCCCAAACCAATCCCAGCCTCACATATTCCCCCCCCAACACATGCCGCATCTTTAAAAAGTAAGAAAGCAAAACGCTGTTTGCAACCAGGGTCTCTCTTCCCTTTGAATTGAACTTCAGCTAGCTTATTTTCAAGCATGCTTCTCACTTGGCACAGCCTGGGGAAAATCCCATAGCTGAACCATCTGGGTTCGATAAAAGAGGGAGTTTTTCTTTTTGATTTCTCACATTTTGTTCCTTTTTGTTTTTAATGGGGGAAATCATTATGAAGTAACCAAATTATTGCATAATGTTAATGAAATAGGAGAAATCTTTTCAACTCTATACTATTTCTAAAAAATTCTATATTAGAAGGCTTCTCTATGGTCTCCAAAACGTGGTGTAGAATTAATGTTGGGGGTGAGTTGACTTGAGTGAACAACTAATAATGGTCAAAAAATAAACCTCTCTTTGGGTGGTCTGAAATTCATCAGTGTTTATTTCTTTTGAGACTCAGCAAAGATTTTTTTTTTTCCCAGTGAAGCATATTTTAGCATTTTATCCTCTGGATTTACTTAGTGTGATTATAATTGAAATCATTATGTAACTTTTCTTTCTTTCTTAGAGACCAACATTAATTGCTTTATGATTCCAAGAGTTAGAAATTAAGAGATGCTGGAAAGTTGTTGAAAACAACTGTAACAAAATAGGCTATTTTATGTTATGAACTGCTGTTTGCAGTCCAAAGTTACTTGTTTGAATCTTAAAACTAAGAAACTGTTAAGTAAAAGTCTGTTTGTTTTACCAAACTCAGGTTACTAGGTTCCTTCGAACGTGACAATTTTGGCCCCTATTGGTTGTTAGAGTCAAAGAGCAGAGGCAGACGATATGTAAACCATTACACAGATATGCTGCAATGGAAAGTACAGTACACAAAGCACATACATGGCCTGTGGAAGGCTTTCCTTTAGAACTGAAGATGAATACAAGGAAAATGAATAAGCCTGTGTAATAAAACCCTAATATACAAATGGACTGAATGGCGGAATGACTGGTCACTATGACGCACACTGAGTATCAGGGGACAGACACTCAATGCAGGAGCTGCCCCCTGGTGGGGCAGCAGTGGTGGGGGGAGCTTCTCCCGCCTCCACTGCAGGTGGGTGGTAAGGAGTAAGGGGTCCCGGACTGTGAGAAGGCACAGGCCAGGCTGAGGGACATACCATGTCTCCCGGCCCCCCACTCCAGTGCACTAATTTTGTGCACTGGGCCTCTCTTATATAATAAAATAGCAGTTATATGTTGGGTCAAACATTGTTACTTTTATCCTTTTTCGTCTTTTATTAATTCTACCCATGAAAGCTTCTTGATATTAGAGATGCCTTCACACTGGGGTTTATGATGATTTCCTGTCAAAGGGCTTTGTTTATAATAAGCCCTAAGTAATATTTATCAAATTAACATATCACATAATTTTTATTTTTATCATGCAAGTAATATTTAGTAGTATATATGGTTGTTGATATTGCTGTTATAGTATCACACTAGTCATAGCATAGAAAGAATAGTTTTATAAAGATACAATTTCAGAAAAATACTTTTTAATTAATATGCCACTGCTGCTAGTATCTCTATCTACATGCCTCCCGCTAAAACATATTAGTCTCCTATATATTTGGGGCCTCTGCATTGGTCTCAGTTTCTGTTACGGAAATCCTGAAGATTGTTTTGCAGTTGTAGTTAACTTTCGTTTGCTTTATTTGTTTGTCTGGGCATCTAAATCAGTTTCATAAAAATTGTCTAAGAATGTGAATCATAGAATCTGTTTTGTTAAAAAAAAAAGTTAAAAGATCATGAAATGAGGCCAATTTTTCTCTTGGCATTTGGGTAGGTACAATGCATACCTATTAAATGGAGCATGGTCTTTTGATAGTAAATTTAGCCTATGGGTATATTCATTTTACAGCATTCACTCAGGCTTAAAATATCCTCTACAAGAGAGTAAAGCTAAGAACACCATCCCATGACTGTCTGGATTTCTGAAATGCTAAGGCTTTATGAAAGCCTTATGGACAATGAGTAATAATAAAACAAGTGCTGGCTTGTTAAGTAAGATAATCTCTTCTATGCACCATATAACCTAGAATGTAATTTTAGATACTATGGTTTTACATCACGTATAATTCCATAATCATCAAGAGAACTTGCCAAATTATAAGAGTGTATTTTCTTAGGAAATAAGTTAATTTGGGTATTTAAATGATTTTAAGATTCCATTTGAGGAATCTATTATTTATATTAAATTAATGCATTTATCCCATTTCTCTACTCATGAAACATATAGTGGGTAAAGTATTCCAAGATTGAAATATGACAGCCATTGCATTGTCACCACTTTCAAAAGACATTTATTACCAAGTAGGAAAAATGGAAATTACAGTATTGCTTGTAAGCTAGCCCAGTTCATTAATTCTTCTAATAAATATTTTTTAGCATCTGTTCTGTGCCAGGTACCTACTAGGTATTTGGCATGCTCTTGGGAAAGAAAACAAAGTAAGTAAAATAGGCTATCAAACAACTTTCTCAGGTAGTTTTCCACATCAGTTTTTATGCACTTCAATCTTTGGCTATCTCACTCTCCTACCCAGAATATATTTAATTTAAACTTCATGCATATTTCTAACAAGCTTATTATTTATCTGATTTCTTGTCCTATCAAAAGTAGAAGGTGATCACTACTGAAGTCATATATATATACTG
The DNA here is from genome assembly GCA_004026665.1 of Murina feae. NCBI lineage: Eukaryota > Metazoa > Chordata > Mammalia > Chiroptera > Vespertilionidae > Murina > Murina feae. The sequence goes on from PVJC01021016.1 coordinate 13,093, forward strand.
ACAACACAGCTGATGACTAACATTCACACAGAATAAGTCGCGTTTGCCAATAAGTCACAATAAAAATTCAAAATAGTATTTCCTTGGCTCTGCTCCAATCTGCTACATGAGAACATCCGTCTTTCCTGTCCTTCAGTTTCTTCCCACATCCTCCTGGGAGTCCCCTGTGTGTATCTCAAGCAGACTTTCATGAAATGGTAGTCCTCCACTCCATTTCCAGGTCATTGTAATATCACCCATCACCACTAACCCGGGCACTGGCTGTGCCACAGATGGCAGCCCTTGCAACTGTGACAGATACCTCCCTAATTCTGGAACTGTTGCTCTGGAACTGTTGCTCCGTGGCCTTGCTCTGGCGTAAGGCGAGCCGCTAAAATTATAATACGCAACAAAAATGCAGTGGCGAAAGAAATACAGAAATGTATTTTTTTCTCCCATAACAGTCCAGCTTGGCTGTTCATTTCAGCAAGGAATTCTCAGTAGCCGTTTAAACCTGTGCGTCTTTAACAGATAGCTCCCATGGCTGTTCTGCTCTGTGCCCTCCCACCCCAATAAAGGAGGGAACTAACCTGTGGGCGAGCTCCTCCCACTTCTCAAAAGCCTTGGCTCACAGTCTGTTGGTAAGAACTGGGCACGTGACCCTACCTACCTGCAAAGGGGGGCTGAGGAGTTCTGGCCCTGGCTGGGCCATTTCCCAGCCACAGCGCTGTTATCGTTATGCCTCTTTGTGGACAACAAGCCATCACCTGATTCTCTCTTGTTTCACAGTGCTAGACCTTTCATTGTATCCCCCCTATCTCTAACACCCAGAGCAGCTGAGAGCATCCTCAGCCGCATCCTCTATTCCATCTGTACCCTCGGCAGATCCCTTTCCACCGGTAAGACAGTTTTTCTAAACCTTTACTGCTCTTAAATCCACTCATCCCCAGCTCTAAAAGATGGCCTGCCCTCCTACTGCAGAATAAACATAGAGGTCATCAGCTATGACCACTTCAACCCTCTTGTCAACACAGCCACTCTTTCCTCCCCTTTTGTCCCAAGGAAGATGCATCCCTGCTTCTTTCTTGAGCCCACTCTTCTTCCTAATCTTCTTAGCCTCATCTTGTGTCTGGTTTCATTAAGGATTCCTGCTTTCTCATAACGTCAGTCTCACTATCTCCATGGTAAATGTGCCATCCTTGAGGACGCAAACATGCTTTCATTTTGCCTCAGGCTAGTTTATATTTCCCCTTTTTTCTCTTTAAACCAGATCTCTTAAAAGACTAGTTTATATTTACCCATCATGTCTTCACCTCCTATCTGCTGTCTAACCTTTTGCACTCCCAACAAAGAAGAGCACACTAAGCTGTGTGCAGGCCCATGTTCAGTCAACAGTTCATCGACGTATATTTCCTGAGCCCCTTCTGTGCCGGGCACAGGGGCCTCAGCAATGCACAAAATAAGGCTTTTGCCCTCTTGGGTTTTACCTTCTAGTAGGGGAAGGTGGGGAGGGGCAGTAAATATTTCTTAGATGTGTCTATAATATGTGACATGCTAAAGAGAAAAATCAGTCAGGAGAAGGGAGTTAGGAGGATGTAGATATTTTAAGCAGAGTGGTTAGGAAAGGCATCTCTGATCATTTGCTCAGAGACCTGAAGCAAGTGAGGAAGCTCCTCATTGGAGGAAGAGCATTTCAGGCAAGGAAACAGCATGTACTAAGGCTCCGAGGCAGGAGCATATCCACACACGTGCCCAAAGGACAGGGAAAGGGCCACTGCACCTGGAGATGAACGGGAAGGAGTAGGAGTGCTGGGGCCAGTTCCATAGGACCTTCTGGGCTGTGGTGAGATTCCTGATGGGGGCCATGGGAGAGATTTGAACCAGAGGAATGACATGATTTGGCTTGCATTTTAAGGCGATAGCTCTGACTGCTCTACGCAAAATAGACCCAGAGAAGCAGAGTGATCAGCTATGGGAATCACGCAGACAGGAGATCATGGTCATCTGGGCTGGGAGGTCTCTGTGGAAGTGATAAGAAGTGACTCCTTTTGGGAATGTTTCTAAGACCTGACAGGCTGAGTAGTGCTGGAACCTTCCATCCTTCCAGTGGAGTTTCCTCTCCACACTCCACATTCTTTTCCTTCCTGATGGCCCAGGAAGCTGACCCATTCGAACAGCATCAGCTCTGGCTTCCCTTTGGGTTTGCCCATGAGAGGCAGAAGATAGGGTGAACATGAGGACAGAGTATTGCTCTCCCCACTTCCTGCCCCCACTGGTTGGCTGTGTCTCTACCTGAGGCTGCAGCCCTCCCCTACAGTGACCCTGTCTGGACTCCTGGAAACCTTTCCCACTCCTCCCTCCTTCACACCTAGGGGTGTGGCAGTTCCTGCTGTTGCTAGCTCAAGGATACACCTTTGTCCTTTATTGATTTTCCTCTACCTTGCCCACAGCTTGTAAACAGCCCCCTTAGTGAACTTTCCTTAATTTCTTGTGATCTTGACTCATACTGAAGCTACAGCATCTAATGTGAAAATAACAACATTTTTTTTTTTTTTTGGTCACAGTCATTCACTCATTTTCCTCCCCAATAAAATGTTAAATCCTTGAGGACAAAAGTTGTCACATTCCTATTTCTGTTACCATGACGTGAAGTAGGCAGGGTTTGTTGCAGTTTTGAATGTTATAATATAATGATGCCACTTGAGTCCTTAAGAATGACCTAAATTATGCTTGATATGAAAGATTAAAAGTAGGGTGTGTGTGTGTGTCCATCTTAGTGTTTATAGGTATAAGTTTCACTTTATTGGATAATTTAATTCAATTCCCAAAATTTGTTTTAAGAAACAGTTGAGTGCATTTTATTACTACTCATTGTTCTTGCAAAACTATCTAAACAACAGTTTGTTGATTTTACCAATTGTTTTTGAACTGGAAAGAAATACTGTTTGTTCACAGTTTTTCAAGAACATAAATTTTTACCGATAAAGATGATGCCAGTAACCTTTTTCCAGGAATTTGAAAGGAGGATGGTGATTTATTAGTTACCTGTTCATTGACTTTCATTTGCATGACATTTTAAAAGCACTTATTCCCATTGTTTTTTATTGCATACACTTAGAAGAGTATCAGTGTGACTGTTTTCCTACCCGTTTTTGTGTTGTTTTAGTGCTGCATTTGGTTACTGGTGTTTTCAGCTGCTCTGAGGAATATTTTATCCTCGCATATTTTTAGTTGGGCTTATAATTTGGTGACTGGCCCTCCTCTTTCCTCCTCTTCTTTTAACCTTGACTTATTTCTATTTTTCCTTTGGGCAAAACCTTAAACAGCAAGCTGGGCAACCTTGAGGTATAGTTTTAATAAAAGCTTTGCTGAGTAATCATTTGGTATAAAATCCCGACCAAATCCATTAGTGGAAAAAGGAAGTAATATCTTTTCAAGGTTAACTTTCTTTGTGGTCGCTCCCATGAGTAACACACACACACACACACACACACTGCATTCATTTAACTATTGCTTGGATTCAACTATATTTGAGATCCATTTCTTATAAGGAAAACAAAAATTCCATAAGGTTAAGAGAGCAAGTTGTCAAATAATTTATTTATTAAAGATAAATTAAAGCCATGGAGTTTTGCTTATGTAAATTATAGCCAATCCCCAGGAACACCCCATTGATTAGTTTGTTGATTTTTTTAACTAAAAAGGCATACCCTTCTTTTTCTTATTTTTATCATTTTTTTAAATTGTTGACATTATTAAAATTCTCATAACCTAAGTACATACATGTTTTGCTTTTTTAGAGATAAACTTTATATATTTTAAAGCAGTAATTTATTTTGTGGGTTTTAAAATTAATTTGGTAATTTTATTTGAAAACGGAATAAGCACTTGACTACACTAAAGCAAGGGTGTTTTTGAGATCTGTGGGGGGTGTAGCAGCTGAAAATCCCAGAACTAGTCTTTCAGGGCATTCCACCAGTTACTGTCTGTACAATCCCTTTCAACTTTACTCAGATCTATTAACAGGCAAATTAAGATTCTCCTTGGATTATTATTTATTGTTCTTTTCCACTTGGAAGATCACAATCATAATGATGATTGTGAAATTGTGAAATAATGAATAACAAGCATTGACTTAAATAATTTATGTTTCTGAAAGTTTTCTAAACTTTCTGTGAAAGTGAGAATTTAATTTAAGCCTCCACCTTCCCAGGAAAGATGGTGATAATGTTCTCTGAGATCCCTGTGCAGAATATAGGAGAGGGAGAGAATTTTTAAAAATTGGTTCAGACACCATCATTTTTTGGCTGTGTCCTCGTATGGTGGGAGGGGAGAGAGCTCTATTGGGGTCCTTTTTGGACACTAATTCTTGAGGACTCCACCCTCATGACCTCATCACCTCCCAATAGCTCCACCTCCTAATACACATTTGGGATTCGGATTTTAACATGAATTTTGAGGGAACCCAAACATTCTGTCTATTGTAACTATCATTGTGGTAATGGATTGGGAGAAAGAAATGGATGTATGAGTTGTAACAGATTTATATTAGGGAAAGAAGACACTAACCTAGACTTTCAAAATGAGTGACTAGCATTGTGCATATAACAAATTCAGGATTGTTCTTTGGTTTCTGAAAAGTTTCTATACATGGAAAATATAGGAATGCAAAATTTAAAAAACTGATACAGATTAAATGTGGTCTACCATATTATTTACATAATAATTAAACAGCTAATAGTCTCCCAAAACAAGGATTATAGATAAGATCTTCTACTTTGCTTTAGTTAAGAGAAATATATCCTGTTTTTCTAATTCTTTCATTCAGGTCCCTGTATTACATTGTATCAGGCCTAGAGATATGTGATTCTTTGGTTCTTGTATCCCAGGACTACTGATACGGTGATGTGTGGAGCTCAAACATGAAACCTGTTGAAAATTAAACCATTGCCTTCTGCATTTGATCCAACATACTATATATATAGAAACGTGTATATATATGAGATATATAAAATTATTCAGAGTTACGAATAATTTTACTCTATTATTTCATAAGTATTTTTATTTTTTGCAGGTTCGATGGATGATGTACTGGATTGTTTTTGCTCTCTACACTGTGATTGAAACAGTAGCAGATCAGACAGTTGCTTGGTAAGTTCTAGTACTGAGAAAGGACCCAGACTGTAGAGTTGTTATCAGGTGTCCTGAGTTCTTATCCTGCTTTTGCTGTTAACTAAGTGAATTTGATCAAGTTACCTACTTGTCCAGTGTCTCGTTTTCTTGATCTGGTTTCCCCATAAGAACATTACTTTCCTTACAGCCTCTAATAAAGGCAGCTCATCCTTCTCCCCAGGCCACCCCTGCCCATCGCCCACACATCTCCTAGGATGTGGAATAGAGAAATTGGTTCTCATTCTTTTTTTCCACACTGATGTCTTCAGGCTATTTTTCTGTATAACTTCCTAAAAGACTCCTCTTTTGACACCCGCAGCAGTCCCTCCCCATCCTTAAAACTCTCTACATTCAAACTGGATGGCATCCAGGGGGACATCCATTGACCTCCAACTCTATTCCAAACCTCTGAGATAAAATTAAAGCATTTTTATATCCTCAAGGATTTAACATTTTACTGAGGAGCAAATGCTTAATGGGACAACTTGAATCTCCTTGTGCTGTATTTCAGTAGTGTGTTTCTATCTAAACCTTGCCATCATCTGGAAAAGACCTCCTTTCAGAATCTGTAAACTCACTGCCTTGCCAGTATCTTAAGCTGCCCTTGCTGTGCTCACCTTTAGCCTAAATAAGCCCAACTGTCTTTACTTCTTTCCCAGGCTACTAAATGAGCTGAAAAAAAAATCAATCAGTTGCTCATATAAATATCAATTTGAACTTCCCTATTCCTTTTACTTGCTTTTACCAGTTGCTACTTCCAATTCCCTCTGTTTCAGACATTTACTGTTCTCTCCTTAAACTGTCTTTCTGACTTTGCTATTCTCATCATATTCTCATGGCACATTAGGTAACATTGGATTGCTAGAGAAAAAAATTGAAGTCATCAGACTTAAATGTCCTTAGCATCCTGCCCTTATTATGAATTTCTCTGTACTACACCTACATCCATCTTTCTCTTCCTTTTTCTGTCCCATAGCTCCTTCATTTGCCTGGTATGTTTTGGTATAGGGGTTTGGGAGTGGGTTTTTGTTTGTTTGTTTTTAAATGTCTGATTACAGATTCCAAATCATGGTAGGCCTCTTGAGTCTCAGAGTTCTTTTTGTAAATACTTCTCGTTGTTTTATGATTGCAGATATAGCATATGTTATTTAAAAAAAAAAAAAACTAGCCCTGGACAGGTGGTTCACTTGGTTGGAGCTTCATATACCAAAAGGTTGCTGGCTCAGTTCCCAGACAGGGCACATGCCTAGACTGCTGGTTTGGTCCCTGATCAGGGCACATACAGGAAGCAACCAAATGGTGTTTCTCTCTCTCAAAACAAACAAACAAACACAAAAAACTCCTCAGGTGCAGAATAAAAAACAAACAAACAAACAAAAAAAAAAACACACAAAGAACAATGTAGGAAGCATTTACCACAAACAGTGAAAACCAGAAATTCCTCTGTGATTGCAGCATCGCCAAGACCTTCTGCTGGCATTCCTCACCGCCCAATAACCATCTGCCTCCTCAGAGAGTCCAGTCCAGGTTTTTCATTCATCGTGTGTCTTCATGACCACAGGATGCTGATTCCCTCATGCTGTATTAGTTAACTTGCTGTGGCAGCAAGTAACCCTAAAAGCATAAGTTAGAAAAACAAACATTTATTTCTTGTTCAAACTACATCAGGGCAGATGGTTGCTGCTTCTTTGCTGGACTTGACTATTTCAGGTGTCTCTTCTTTATGGGACCAAGGCTGAAGAAGCACTTGTCACAGCAGAAGGCGAACATTTAAAGCAAGAGGGTGGGTGTGTTGGGGAGTCAAAGGGCATCTAAAACTTCTCCTTCCTTGCATGTGACTTGTCACACTCGTTCTGCTTGCAAAAGCAGGTCACATGGGTAAGCCCACTGTCACTGCCTGGGAAAGTGTACTCATCCTACTGGGAAGGCATTGCAAAGTCTAATGAAAAGGGGCCCGGGTCCGATCTAACCCTAACTCTCAGTCTCCCACAGTGGTAATTCCATTTCTTTTGCAAGTGAACAATTTAGGTCTGCAAAGTGCTGATATTGGGGCCAAATGAGATGGGAGGGCAAGTTTTCTGGGAGTGCTGACGATGAGAAGATGTGTGTGTGGGCTCACCTTGTGCACGTGTGGCCTATAAATGTACGTCCTTATGGTTGGAGGTGTATCAGGAACTGCCATGGCTGTTGGAGTGGGGATACCTCACTGCCTGGTTAAGTGCTGCCAGTGCCCTCTGGGCTGCCACACTCAGTTGGCATCTTCCCTGTGCTTGCTTACACTGAAGAATCTTCACTAGAAGGTGTGAATCTCTGTGGGGATCAGGTTGCTCTTCCCTCCGCTGATATCTATATTTAACTAAATTAGTGTGTCATTCAAACACAGGTGTTTCTTTGATCTCTCACTTTTACGTATGAAAATTTAACATAGAGGCTGAACTTTTTTAGAAAGTTTTTTGTTACTTGTCCATTGTTTGGAGTTTCTTTTCATAGGCTTTTTTTTTTTCCCTTCAAATTTTTTGTTAGGTTCCCCCTGTACTATGAACTTAAGATTGCTTTTGTCATATGGCTGCTCTCTCCCTATACCAGAGGAGCAAGTTTAATCTATAGAAAATTCCTTCATCCACTTCTTTCTTCAAAGGAAAGGGTAAGATATTTAAATTATTGCCATCAATCATTTGTTAGAAATATATATCATCAAATGCTTTATGCTATAAAAATTGTGAAATGATTATCCTTTTTTTTTTTTTTTTTTTTGCTTCTGGACATTATACTGAAATATAATTAATATCTATGTGGTTGGATGATTTTTCCCCCCCCCAGGAGATTGATGATTATATTGTACAAGCAAAAGAACGAGGCTATGAGACGATGGTAAACTTTGGACGACAAGGTTTAAACTTGGCAGCTACTGCTGCAGTTACTGCAGCAGTGAAGGTAATTTCTTATTTACAGTGTTTATCCAAAGCACATTAAGTCAACGGATAAAGTAGGGTGGCTCTTTATTTCAGATCAGTATAAAATGTTGGCAGAATTTTGCTCTCTATTTTTTTAATACTGGGAAAAACAAGTATGTCATGTTGTAAGCATTTTTACACATTTTCTGTAACTAAATATTTTGAAACTCTTAATCAATCACAAAATGAGAGCTAGTTAATAAGTAAACCAGAAAATGTCATTTTGTCATAACTTTCCTACTTTATAAACGTAAAATAGTTTGAGTAAATCACCTTTAGTAAAGATGACCGTTCTTTCTTTCCTTGTCTTTGGCATTCTCTCTCTCGATGGCAATATCTTGATAGGATTTCTGGCTTACTTCTGCACCCCTACTTCAACCAATTTGAGGTAACTGATTATTCAAAATAAGGCATGGAAAACTTGAGATTTTACTTAGCCACTACTAATGTCATGTGTTGTGTTTTGCAAGCCAAGTTATCAAATGAATGCCTTCTGTGAAAACTTGCGTTGTGGCTTTTGGATTCCTTTGCATGTAGTAATTAGTGTGGTTTATTTTAAATGTGATAGTATAATTGATTTTGGTGTGCAGTGTATGGAGAGAAAACAGGCTTCAAACCCCAAAAGTGCTGAGTGTGACTCTCTAAATAACCGTCAGCAATTTACTTAACTTCTGTATTCCTTAGTGGCTTCATGTATAAAACAGGGATAATATACCCATCTGTGAGAGCAAGTATAAAAGCACAGTGCTTATCAAAATATAGTAGGAACCCAATAAACATAAATATCATGTATCTATTAAAATTCAAGGGAAAATTTGAGTTTGTTGCTATTAAGTTAAATTGAGACTAAATAGTATTTCAGCTTTTGAGTTAGGCTTTTTTGACTTAGTTATTTTGAACTAAAACATCAATGCTGTGGAAATAAATGTTCTAGTTAAGTGGTGATTTTATATAATAGCAATGGTGAAGGGATATAAAATGTCAAATGGGTCTTCTTTTTTCAGAGTGATCTTTGGCTGAAGTATCATAATTAATAGGATTAGCAAGATAAAAAGTTGACATTATATACTAGAAGTGTTACATTGATAATTAAGTGGAAACTTTAACTATATAACATATACATGTATGACAAGTCTTATTATTATTAACTACCAGCACTTTAGTACAGTTTCCCTATTATTGGCTTCTAAAGGTTTTTTATTAGTAGAGATATAAACAAATAACAAAATAGCAATATATTCAGCTTATTTAAGGATTATTTTTTCTTTTAGAAGTTCATTTGCTTTTTTTTTTTTTGCTTTTTTTTTGTTATTGCATAAAGTATTACAAAGATTAGTACATATATCTCTTTTTTTTTTCCCTTGCCCTTCCCCCAGCCTCCCCTACCCCCCAGTGTTTTGTGTCCATTGGTTACACTTATATGCATGCGAAGTTCATTTGCTTTTTATTTCTTGCTTAATGAAAATGCATTCCTGGTTCCCATGTCAAATAAAAAAGGCTAGCCAGGAGACCCACCAATCAACAACTAGGAATTGCATAGTCAAAATAAGTGTTATCTCACAAAAATCCCTCTGTAGAATCATATACCTATATTTCTGTCTTTTTTGTGATTCATTGTTTGTTTTTATTTATATATTTAAGCCTTAAAAACATTTCCCTTCAAAAGCAGGAAACAGAGAGCATAAAATCATCTAAGTGGCCACTTAGATAAACACTTATCTCATAATTTGAATTTGTTTGAAACTTTCCTTTTTTGTTTGTGATTTCATGATCCTTTTGTTATCAAGATCACTGTCTGTGAGGTTGCCCTTGCCATTCTTAGTTTGAGCACAGGAAGGTTAGCTTCAACCATCCTGGATTTTATTCATTAGAAGTACTCATTAAACATGCTGAACATAACATCACACTAACACTATTTGCCTCAAGTTGTACTGTACCTATTTTAAAGTAGATGAAATTAATTTCATCTCTGGAGATGTCAAAGAAAGACACCATGATGGAAGAATCACTGAACCAGACAGTTCATACCGAGGAATAAATTGAAACTGAAATAGGAAAATAGGTCAAGTTTGAGGAGAAAGAAATTCCTGCAAGAAAGTCAGGAATTAGATTTGAGAATTGTTTAAAAATTTTACAACATATAGTTTCTTAAAACATATCTTTTAGGCTAAAAATATTTGTATTCTTGGTGTGACCTTTAAATATTGATAATGCCCCTGACTAGGTTTCCTGGGTTGAACCACCTAAGCCTGTTAGAGATTAAAATAGGAATCTAACAGATCGTTTATTATACCGTAACACAATTTTCTGAAAATGTTACTCAGTTCTATGACCTCATTACCAGGCATCTGCTCACAAGGTCAGTGTACGAGTTTATTTTGGCTGAGCAAAGCATAAACATGAAGGACCTTCAAGGATTTTGCTGAGGGTGTTCATTCAGTATTCCATAGATTTTCACATGAAAAATGAAGGTGGCTTTTGTACAGATGAACAGCACTACAGCCAGATATGAAGGACAAGTTAATAAGACTGTTAGCCACATTAACCATCTCTTAGAATTTTCTCTGGCAGCCTTTGGTAAATTATTTAGCAGATATTATTTTCAAAAAATTGATTATCACAGAAAATAGAGCCTTTCAGGTAAACTTGATGATCTCTAATTGACTTCAAGTGTTCATGATTAGGTCAGAGATCCTGACATTTTTGCTGTCTGTTTTAGTGGCTTTCCGTTTGTGAAAAGATTTGAGGATATTCAGCTGCTTATTAGCAATTTTTTTAAAAAGGCAGTTGTTCAGACAATGGGAAAAAATGGCCATGCTATTTCCCTTTGTCTAGGAAGCAGAATGTTATAATGAACATGGAATTCCAGAGCAGTTAACTTATCTGCCATTTTTAGCTCTGGTGCTGCCACAAATCAGCCATGAGATTTTAGGGTAAATCATCTGCACTCATCTCTTTCAGTATAAATTTTCTTACCTGTAAAAACAGAGGAGTGAAACTTGATTTCTAAAACCTCTTATATCTCTAAGAGTGTTTTTCAAGAGGGTTGATTTTGCCTTCCAAGGGACATCTGGCAATGTCTGGAGACATTTTGGATTACAACTGAGGGAGAGGATACTACTCCTAGCATCTAAGTGGTAGAGATCAGGGAGGCTAGTTCATATCTTACACTGCACAGGAAAGTTTCTCTACAACAAAAAATTATCCAACCCAAAGTAGCAATAGTGCTGAAGTTGAGAAAGTATGATGAGTCAGATAAAGCTAAATGGATATTTAAATAGGTATAGGTAGTTTTGGTGGTAGATTACAATTTTTCTTTGGTATGTTTTTTTCTGTTATAAGTATTCTTTGATAAATATGTTTTTTCACCTTAAAACCACTAAAATTATTCACGTTATGCAAATACAATCAATTCTTTTCTAGACTTGATCAGGTTAATTGTTGAATGTCCATAGGGCAAAGTGATTTCCCTAAAACCTGGGAACTTGCCTTCTCTGCATTACAGTGCAATAGTATGTCAAGGATAACAGAATTAGAGCTTACTGGCTGTTCTCTGTTGAACAGTATGGTAAGAATTGTTCTGTAAAAGATTGTTGTAAGCTTATGAACATTATTGAAATTTTTATTATGCATGTTATTGCAATTAAAACTTCACTTATACTATCTATGACTAATTTTGCAATATTAAAGAAATTGTAAAAAAGGGGGAAAATCACTCATCCCATCTGCCTAAACATTATCCTGTTCATTTTTTGCGTATTTTCCCTACTTATAACCATACTTCATACTTCTAATCATACTGTGCATATGATTTCAAAATCTGAGGTAGAGGGGAAGTATTTCCACTTATTTTATTACAAACATAATTTCTTTCTTAATAGACTTTTTGTACTAAAGACATAAAAATTAGAGGGAATAGATCTGCATGTAGGTGTGATTGTTTTATAATTAGAGTTTTCCCTGGATGCTTACAACTTATATAATGTTTTCTGAGCTCCCAATACTGCATTTATTTTCTCTTTCCATATTAACTCTATTCTGGGCCCACTGGAAAATATACAGTGGTAAAATAAGATTTTTCAAAGTGATAATGGCTGTTGAAGTGTTGGGAGTCCTCACAGGTGGTGTACAGCCTCTGTTTGCTTTTCCTGCCCTTTCTGAAACCTTGAAGAGATTAATAATAATTAGGGCTGAAGGGTTGGTTACTTGAGCTACATTAAAAATCTTTGCTGTAAGTAGATCACCCAGATACCTCAGGGTTGGTCTTTGCTCACCTTTAACTTAAACCTGAAACAAACCTCTGATGGATGGTATAGTCTACCCATGTAGATACCCATGGCAATACTTGTAGTTTGCTACTGAACCTCTGCATAAAAACACCAGTGTTTATGTTTAACAAGCTCTTATCTTTAGAGAACTCAAGCAGTCAAGAGTAATTAAAAAAAAAAAAAAAAATCCCAGCCGGCCGGGTAGCTCAGTTGACTGGAGTGTCTTCCTGATATGCCAAGGTTGCAGGTTCGATCCCCAGTCAGGGTACATACAATCAACCAATGAATGCATAAATAAGTGGAACAACAAATACATGTTTTCTCTCTCTCTCTAGCCTTTTTGTTTTTAAGAGTAATGAAAAAGAAGAGGCATAAAAAGAATGGTTTAATTATTACCTGCTCAGTATCTCAGTATTAGTACCATACCAGGTACATTAAGAAAACTGAAGAAGCCGAACTAAGGTTTATTAATCTTATCTAGTTTCTTAAAATCTTGTTTTGGAGTCAAAATATATACAGCACAACAGAACTATAATGTATGGGTTCATTTGTGATTGGTAATTAGTTGATTATACTAATTACTTACACTAAGTGATTAGTTGATTATACCCAAAGATACCAAAGTTGGTGGACGATATAAAGCTAGACTGATTCAAGTGGCACTTCGACTCATTTGCATTCTGAGATGTACTTTCTTGAATAGGAGGGCTTGTTTGGGCATGACAGCCAGCCTTGGCAATTGCACCTGAGTGGAGTAGAGGGTAGCATGGATGTGTGTGACCTTTACCATTTGTTTGGCAGTAGGTAAAAAGTGAAGAATTTCTAAGAGAGGGCACAGAAATACAAAGACAAAATAAAGACATTGACAGTTCTGAGAAAACCAGGCATCTGTTTCAGAGAGCACTGGTCACTTCCTTGTAGTTATCTGTGTGAAATCTTCAGTCGCCGATATCTGAAGTAAGTAAATGATATCTGAGAAGGAGGAAGAAAGAATAATGAATTAAACCATGCCATGCCAAGAATGTTTTTGAAAATGTGTGGAACCCAGTTACTTTTGTTGAAGATATAGACCCTGTAATCAAGTAATTTCACAACTCAAAAAATATATATATATATGGTAGAACTGCAAAGCTTTAGTGGGGTAAGGCATTTGATTTTAACATAATATATCACAAACTCAGAGTAGCTGAATCAAGACCATTTCCTTCAGGATAAAATACATGTTAGCAGTAACATTCAAACGTTCATAGTGCCATACCCAGGCTTTGAAATTTAGAGATAAACCATTATGGACAAATTTCTATGGTAACTTTATAACTAGAGGCAGTCATAAATTGACATGTGTGAGAAGGAGAAAGAAGTGTAAAAATTCACCAGAATATTTTAAATTCAACTATACATAAGAAATTAGTCATCTATATGCTATGCAAATTTTCAAAGTGAGTAAATTTAGAAATCATTTTTTCTCTTTCCAAAGCTTTATACTTTAAGGGGAAGTCTAGTTGTGTCTGAAAAGTTCAGAATGCCCTTTCCTAGCTGTGCAATAATGCAATAATTGAACTTTCTGGAGGGATGGAAATGTCCTGCATCTACATTATCAAATACAGTATCCATTAGCTACATATGGCTGCCTGCTGAGCCTGTGAAATGTGCAATTAAGGGCCTAGATTTTTAGTTTATTTAATTTTAGTTTATTTAAATTTAAATATCCACGTGTTCAGTGTCTACCATATTGTTAACATGACAAAGTCAAATTGCGTTAGTAGGAGATATGCTTTGCCAGAGAGTGAATTCTTTAACTGAATGTCATTTTGTATCCAAGATTCTTAGGCTCTTAGTTTTTTCTTTTTACCTTGTTCTGGATAGAGACATTACTACTGCTGATGTAGTTAAGCTTACAATAGTACCTCTCTTACTTAAAAATTTCTTCTAAATAATAAGCGTAATCTCCAAATGATAGTTATAAGAGAGAGCAAAATTGTGGGTTCTGTTTACTCTGAGGGTAAGCTCATTATATGTTTTTTTACACTTTAAAATTAAATGTAAAGGTGAAATGTTTGGGATGGAATGTGCTGATATTTACAGTTCACTTTGAAGTGCATTAAAAATGGATGGATGGATGGATGGATGGATGGATGGATGGATAAATGATAGATATGTGGCAAAGAAAATAAAGCAAAATGCACATGCTGTATGGGTGTTCACTCTATAATAATTTCAGCTTTTCTGAAAGTTTCCTAATAAAGTGAATAAGCTTCATGACCAAGAGTTGGAGGACGTGTCCCAGGTAAACACGTTAAACATTTTGAACTGTACTTTCCTTTCTTGGGTCTGTCACTTCTCTGTTCCACAGAGCCAAGGAGCGATCACCGAACGCCTGCGGAGTTTCAGCATGCACGACCTGACAGCCATCCCAGGGGAGGAGCAGGGGAGGCAGAGACCATTCCAGCCTCCACCAGAGACAAAAAAGAGAAGTAAAGCAGCCTCCAGTGAATCGGCAGGTGTGCGTCTTTGTTTTAATAGATCATTCTTTCACAATTTGATTTTGAGTCAAGATGGGAAGTAAGATAATCCCTGGTAGGTCTGAATCGGGGTAGACAAAATTTTCTTTTAAGCTTATATTTTTGAGTTGCACACTTAACTGTAGTTAGTGCATGCCTTTTGTTGACTCTGGAAGATAATCCAACTAAAAAAGTAGCCATATCCTTTTGTGCTGCCATGAATGTTTAGAAGCTCTGGGAATGATTACCCTCACCTCCCCACCATCAGTACTAGTTCTGACCTGTGATCAGTACTCTTTCTCCTTAAACTATAGTGACATCTAAGGAGTTTCATAGTTAAACGTTCTTTACTGTAAGTACTCTGAACAAATAAGGATATTGACTCACAAGATAAAAGGTTTTAAGTGGGTGACAAAAGATGACTCAGTTTGAAAATAGGATTACTCCAATAGAAAATGTGTTGAAATTACATGTATTTCTAGTTCAAGAACTAACTTGTAGGCATATTCTAATGTAAGTCATGAGTATGTCATAGTTGACATATCTAAAACTTTATTAAAAAACTAGGGGCCTGGTGCACAAAAATGTGTGCACTTGGGGGTGTCCCTCAGGGGATGTCCACCT
>PVJC01021017.1:0-30412 GCA_004026665.1 Murina feae
TTTTTTTCTGATCTGGCATAGGTCAATGGTAAAGAGGAATTCACTAGAATTAACATATATTTCGTAGCTTTTGAGAAGTATTACACCACCGAGATTTAGAGCATGGAGTCTTGAACCAGAATAACTGGGTTCAAATCCCATCTTCACCTCTTATTAGTTATGTGACACCTGGCAAATCAGTTATCCTTTCTCTTCCTCTATTTCCTCATCTGCAAAATGTAGATATTACTGGAATCTTGCTTAGTAGGTTGTTAGGAAGATTAAATAAGTTAATGTTTTAAAGAACTTAGAATGGTGCATAGTATAATCTAATCTAATAAAATCATAATATGCAAATTGACCATCCCTTTGGGACACCTAAGCAATGCCCACCAGCCAATCAGAGAGATTGTGTGCAAATTAGCCCAGCCAACATGGAGGCCGGCACTCACGGAGCCAAGTAAACAGGCAGTTTACTTTGCAGCAGGAGTAAAAGTGTTTGCAGGCCCGGCTGAGTTTTTCCCAGCGCCAGGCAACAACATATTTGCAACTTTGTCTCAATCATAGAAGCCTCAGGAGCTGAAGCAAACAGCAGGCCAGGCCTGACTTCTAAGGGCAACAGTGTCTCGATTATAGAAGCCATGAGGTGAAGCAGAGAGAAGGTTTCATTACCTGCCTAGGCCTTGGCTTAAAGGAACGGTGTATCAATTATAGAAGATAAACAAACCCCAGAAACCTGCTTCCAGCCAGCCTTGCTGGGACATTGGGTCAATGGGAGCTGTGGGCAGCCTGAAAGTCTGAAAACACCCCTCAGCCCATTACCCATGCTGGCTACACCCCAATGGGGTGAGGGATGCCACTGGGGGGCTTGGCCAGCCTGCAAACAGCCATCAGCCCCTTGCCCAGGCTGGCCAGGTACCCCAGTAGGGACCCAAAACCTGAAAGGGCTGTGGGCAGCCTGAAAACGGCCCTCAGCCTGTCACCCAGGCTGGTCACACCCCAATGGGGTAAGGATCCACACTGGGGGGCTTGGCCAGCCTGCAAACAGCCATCAGCCCCTCACCCAAGCTGACCAGGCACACCAGCAGGTGGACATCCCCAGAGGGGTCCCAGACTGCGAGAGGGCACAGGTCGGGCTGAGGGACCTACTGAATGCACAAATTTTTGTGCACTGGGCCCTTAGTCTATATAATAAAGAGATAATATGCTAATTTGTCTGTTATGGTGTCCCAGTCACAACCAGTCTGTGGGCAGGGCCAGGGGCAGGGACTTCCTCCCCTAGCACTAACTTCACACTGTCTGTGTGTATCCCTGTTCAGCACTGGTTTGATGCTCTGGGATAGGGAGGGATAGAAGGAACTGGGCTTGCCAGGGAACCTCAGATTGCATCCCCTACCCGGCAAGGCTTGATGGGGGACCTTAAGCCACAGCCCCTGCCTGGCAGGGCTTGACAGGGGCACTCACACCGAACCTCCTGCCCTGGTGCTGGGCCGAGGGACCTGAGGCTGTGCCCTCCACCAGAGGGGCTTGACGGGGGTGGGGCCAGCTGGCTTCAGTCTCACCCAATGGGGGTGTGGCCAGCCAGGTCTGGGTGTCCTGTGTTTTCAAAGCACATGAGGGTGGTGGGCACGGACTTGACTCTAGGTCCCATGGTGTGCCCCAGACTCTGATAGGAGAGAGATTTTAGATACATTTTACTAACTTTCTTTCATCTCTGACACTTCTATTATAGAGAAAAGGCAAAATAGCAATATTAAAATATTTCCTCTCATTAATTGTCTTTTAATGTGCATGAATTTTGTACACCAGGCCACTAGTACTATCCATAATAATAAAAGCATAATATGTTAATTAGACCAGACATTCTCCTGGACATCCTTCCGGACAACCTTCCAGACAAAGCTGGGGCTGGGAGGGAAACCTGCGTCCTGGGTGCCAGAGGGAAGGAAGGCCTACTCTTGAACAAATTTCGTGCATTGAGCCTCTAGTGCATAATAAGTGATAAATAAGTATTTGTTAAAAAAAATGAAGCATTGTAATCCAGACAGGCTTTAGTAACATTGAAATTAAAGTTCATTGATGATAAATTCCAAGAGAGAAGAGTTCTTTTCACATCATTATCTCCCCTGTGTTGTCTGGCATGTTTGTCATAATGAATGAGACTTTCTCAATAAGAGTTTATTGATTTTAATTTTAATCATAAGAACAAAAACCTAAATAACAGGAGAATTAGAACCAGGAAGTTATCTAATGGGAAGTCAAAGAAGACAATAAAATGGGAAGTATGACAAGAAGACCACACGCTTAATTACTGCACCATACGCAAATAGTAGTAATTTCTGATCAGAGCTATAACATTCATGCTAATAACAAGCCATTTCCAAATGCTGAAAGTGTGATAAATACTGCTGTCATGTCTGTTATAAATGTTCATTTATTATTGCCAAGCTGCTCCAGCGTGCAGTTGAATTCTCCTAGTGACCGAACTGTCCTCTTCTGTATACATAATTGACCTAGCTTGGATTCTCAGAGTCCCTGGGGCACTCTTTGGCTCTTTACTCATACACAGCCCTTCCACGGTGTATTCAACACATTGCACATCTCACTGTCAGGCACACCCACCTGGACCCGTTCGCCTTCTGAGTTACATGAGATACTGCCAAACTCTTCATCATCTTCTTGAGTCACCACTCCCCTGTGGTCTTGCATCTGGCCCAGGGACTTGGAGAATCAGGAATCAGGCCCCAAATTCCTGGATAGCTCTCACTGCCAATTGGGATTAACATTTTGGGTTAGACTAACCATGCTTTCAGCTTCTATGAACTGCAGAGTACAGTGAACCGAAGTGCATCCAGCATGACAGCTGACCAGGTCTTAAATCCACAACCAAAAGCTAAGCATTCTTCAGGACACTGGCAAGATTTATAATTTCTAATTTTTATCCCTCTTTTTATTGGACTAGGACTCCTTATTCTAACTATTGCACATGAGTTAAGTATTATTAAGTGAAATTAATAATACTTAATGTAACTTAAAGATTTTAATTTGTCTGAGGACTAAAAAGCCAAGGTAAAATCATTTTTAATATATTTTAATTGATTTCAGAGAGGAAGGGAGAAGGAAAGAGAGATAGAAACATCAATGATGACAGACAATCACCGATTGGCTGCCTCCTGCATGCCCCCTACAGGGGATTGAGATCTGAACCTGAGCATGTGCCCTTGACCAGAATTGCACCTGGGACCCTTCAGTCAGCAGGCCAATGCTCTATACAGCTAGGGTGAAGGTAAAATAATTTTAAAGCAATATAGAAGCTTTCTAACTTGATAAGGCCTATTTTACTTTGGACATGACTTTCTTCCAATTTTTGTTTGTTTGTTTGTTTTAGTTTGTTTTAGGTGTATAGTGAAGTGGTTAGGCACATAATATACAAAGTAAACCCCTTGATCATCTTTGTCCCCACTTGGAACCATACATAATTATTACATTACTAGAGGCCCAGTGCATGAAATTTGTGCACGAAATGGGAGTGGGAGGTGGGAGTGGTGTCCCTCAGACTAACCTGCACCCTTTCCAATCTAGGACCCCTTGAGGATCCCACTGGTGGGATTGGGTCTAAATGGGCAGTAGGACATCCCTTTCACAATTCAGGACTGCTGGCTCCCAACCTCTTGCCTGCCAATTGCCCCTAACCACTACCCTGCCAGCCTGATCAACGCCTAACTGTGCCTGTGCCAGCGTGATTGCCCCTTACTGCCCTCCCCCTGCCAGAATGGTCCCCCCCCCCTGTCCTCCCCTGCAGGCCTGGGTCCCCCCCAACTGTCCTCCTCTGCCAGCCTATTTCCCTGCAACTGTCCACCCCTGCCAGTCTGGGTCCCCTCCAGCTGCCCTCCTCTGCCAGCCTGGTCCACCCCAACTGTCCTCCCCTGCCAGCCACTGTCCCCCACAACTGCCCTCCCCTGCAGGCCTGGGTCCCCCCAACTGCCCTCCCCTGCAGGCCACCTTGTGGCAGCCATCTTTGACCACATGGGAGCAGCCATCTTGTGATGGTCTATTTGCATGTTACTCTTTTATTAGGACTGAAGGCCCAGTGCATGAATTCATGCATGAGTGGGGTCCCTCCACCTGTCTGGTGGTCAGGACCAATCAGGGCCATCTCACTCAGTCCCATTGTAGGCCTGCTGCTTGCAGGGAGGAACTGCATGAAGTTGGCCAGCTGCAGGAGGTTGGCTGTAGGAGCGCACTGACCACCAGGGGGCAGCTCCTGCTTGGAGTGTCTGTCCCCTTGTGGTCAGTGTGCATCACAACTACCAGCAGGTCATCTAGTCATCTGGTTGTAATGGTCACTTAGACTTTTATATATCTGATCTAATAAAAGAGTAATATGCAAATTAACCATCATTCCAAGACACCTAAGCCATGCCCACCAGGCAAGCCACACTCACCAGCCAATCAGAGCAGCAGTATGCAATTTAACCCAGCCAAGATGGCGGCCAGCAGCCACGAAGCTAAAGCAATGGAGGCTTCCATTTTCACCAGCAATGGAGTTGAAACTGCCTGCCTAGGCCGGCCGGGCCTCTGCTCAAAGCAACAATGTTTCAATTATAGAAGCCACAGAGCTGAAGCAAACAGGAGGTTTTGTTGCCTGACTAGGTCTCTGCTCAAGGCAACAAAGTTTCAATTATAGAAGATAAATAAACCCCAGAAACCTGATTCCAGCCAGCCTTGCTGGAGGTTGGGTCAATGGGAGCTGTGGGCAGCCTGAAAATGGCCCTCAGCCCCTCACCCAGGCTGGCCACACCCCTATGGGGTGAGGATTCCCACTGGGGGAATTGGCCAGCCTGTAAACAGCCATCAGCCCCTCACCCAACCTTGCCAGGCACGCCAGCAGGTGGACATCCCTCGAGAGTTCCCAGACTATGAGAGGGCACAGGCCGGGCTGAGGGACCCCCTCCCACATGAGTGCACAAATTTTTGTGCACCGGGCCCCTAGTGTATATATATATATATATATATATATATATATATATATATATATATATATATATATACTGGTGGCCAGATTATTATGACCACCCCATCAGTACTTCATTGGGCCACCTTTTGCCTTCAATACTGCAGCAATTCTTCTTGGCATTGACTCTATGAGATGTTGATAGGTGATGCAAGAAATCTGACACCATGTCTGATGAATAGCACTGTCCAGTTCTGTGAGATTTGATGATTGTGGAACCAGCTGCCTAAGGCTCTTTTAACTTCATCCCACAAATGTTCAATTGGGTTGAGATCTGGTGATTGTGGGGGCCACCGACACAAGGTAAAGTCTCTCTCATGTTCTTGAAACAACTCCTGCATAATATGAGCACTGTGGTATGGTGCATTGTCTTGTTGGAAGAAGCCATCTCCCTTGGGATATGCCATCAACATGGTAGGATGAATTTGATCAGCAATGATACATAGGTATGTTGTGCTATTCAGATATTTATAATGATCTGGCCCTCTAGCAACTTCAGCAGGAAATTATAACTAATTTGCCTACAAATGTCAGGTGGTCATAATAATCTGGCCACTCAATGTATATAGATTATTGATTGCATTTCATTCTGTTATATTTTATATCCCTGTGACTATTTTTGTAACTTCTTACTCCCATGAGACTTGCAACCAGAGGAGCAATAGGCAGCAGTTTCTTTTCCTGGCCTAACCCCCTGAACCTTTCTCCAAGTCCTCCTTTCCCCCTTTTTTCTGACTTCCCAGTGAGCCAAAGCAGCCCAGCATAGGCTCTCCTGTTGCTTCTTCTATGTCCTTCCATGTTTCACTGCCCTAAGTATGTTTTTCTGGGGTCAATAAATTATTGCTTGCTTTTATACAAAAAATAAAAATAAAACAGCATGGTTGGACCTGGAGAGCATTATTCTAAGTGACATAAACCAATCAGAGAAATTTAAATATCACATGATTTCACTCATTTGTGGAATATAAAGAACAACATAAACAGATGAACAAAAACAGATCCAGAGACAGAGAAGCATCCATCAGAACAACAAACCTCAGAGGAAAAGCAAGGGGGGAGGGGGTAAAGATCAGCCAAAGGGCTTGTATGCATACATCTAAGCCTAACCAATGAACACAGACACAAGAGGAGGTGAGGGCATGTGCAGGGGTGGTGGAGGGGGGAGGCAATAGAAAAGGGAAGGACACATATAATACCTTAATAAAGAATAAAAATAAATAAAACAATTTTTGCAACAATACTAAGGATAAGAAACTGCTGCCCATTGCTCCCCTGGTTGCAAGTCTCATGGGAGTAAGAAGTTACAAAATAGTCACAGGGATATAAAATATAGCAGAATGAAATGTAATCAATAATCTATATACATTGAGTGGCCAGATTATTATGACCACCTGACATTTGCTATAATCTATATAAATAAAAATGTAAATGTTCGTTTGTTCAAAATCTCAAATCTCCGAAAGTTCTTCACCAATTGCTTTGAAATTTTGATACAACATTGCATTGGAATATGCGCGTGTTTGTATATACCTACATTATGTAGATGCCACACCAGTGACAGGTAAAAACATGCTTTTTTGAAAAACATCACCATCTGTTGGATGTAAAAGCAACACACGCTATGAACTTAACAATATTATTCAGTCTAACATTCAAAGCTAGGCAGTCACATACAAGTCCATTGACACTGTTGTGGAAGCAGATGAATTTTAGAATTCACTCTATCTGTCAGGGATGCCACCGCATGTACTGCAATTGAAAATCAGCATGCCAATTATCATGTTGCAAAATATCAATCAGTGTGGGGCTGGGCTTTGGGCTGGGGCTTGGGGCAAGGGCGGCCGCCGAGGGCTCGCAGGGAGAGTGGTGGGTGAGGGTGGGGGGAGCTTCCTGGGCTCCTTTTTCCTCCAGCTTTTGGGTGGATTGGTGAGGGCCCATGTTAGCAGGAGTCAGGAGCGGCCAGGCTGCTTTAGGTGTGGGGCAGGGGTGCAGGCCAACACTGGGGGGCCCGGGCTGCAGAGGCACATGTGTGCAAAGCTAGACCAACCAGGCAGGGTGGGGGCGGCAGCGTGCCAGGGGCAGCCGCCCAGGAGGGCGCATTGTATACCCACAAGCATTGTGTAATTAAACATATTAGAAACGTGCGCTTTCGCTTTTCTGTCTTTTCCATTTAACCAGACTGAGCCACAGCAATGCGTGGCCAGGTACAGCTAGTTATTTAATATGGAAGGATCTATCCTCCTCAACTACCTACAGGGGTACAATGAGTATATTTAAAACAGTTTTTAGAAGTGCTTTCTTGTCTTTTTCTCTTCATCCCATTCCATATGTTCTCTATTACTCTGAGCTAGTAGAATTTGGCAAATGAAGAATGAAGGTTAAAAAAAAAAATTAGAAAAGTAGCTGAAGAAAGGAAGAGAGGAGAAAAGTTGGAAGAGTAGAATGTTTAACAAACGTCAAGTAGATGGGTAAGCCAGAGGCTGTGCTTTGGAGCCATGGTCACCTGCTGAGGAGAGACTTGGAGGTCAAACTGCTGGAAGAAGGGATGGGTTGTCATCATTCAGAAGAAGTGTTTTCCCTGAGGAGCTGGTATTTTAATCTTCTCACTCTCTGTTGTAGTTCCCTGAGATTGTTATGCAAATGACTCTTCACTTCCTTGGAGTTTTGCAAGCCAGGAAGTGAAGAGAGAGCCCTGAACATCTACTGACTGGACTTGCACTTATTTATCTACAGAACCCATTTAATGATTCTTTAAAAGTAATTTTATTTATGAAATTATGTATGTGTTTATAGATGGGTGTGCACAAAATGTCTAATATGTATGGATGGCTTAAAGAAAAATAGTAAACACTTGTGTTCTCTGTAATGCATAAAGTTAACAATATCTTCGGGACACCTCATAAGCATGTTTCTCATCACAACTCTCCTCCCCTTCAGTTAACCAGGATCTTAGTTTGTGTTCCTCATTCCCTTGTTGTTTGTTAATTTATCACACATGTACGTATCCTTCAGCTCTACATTGTTTAGTTTATCATATTTTTGAAATGGCCTCCAATTATATGTTTTTCTAGACTTGCTTTTGTTGTTGAGCATTGATTGTAAGATTTACCCATGTTGACATATGTAGTTCTTGGTCACTTATTTTCACTATTGAATCCATGGCATATCATAATTTATGTAGTCCTTTTCTATTGCTGGACATTTCAATTATTTCCACTTCTTTTGCCAATAGAGTCAGGAACATGCTCATCTTGAGCATATAGTGAAGAAGTGGAATTATTTAGTACAAGCATATGAACATCTTTAACTTGCTAGATCTGAAATTGTTTTTCAGGATATGTGCAACAGTTAGCACCCATTTTTAAAAAATGTTGTTGTTAATGCTCACCTCAGGATATTTCTTCCATTGATTTTTACAGAGTGGAAGGGAAGGGGAGAGACAGAAAGAAACATCCATGTGAGAGAGACACATCAATTGGTTGCCTCCACATGCACCCTGAATGGTATTGGATCCTTAACGGGAATTGAATCATCCATGGGCCAATGCTCTAAACACTGGGAAACCAGTAGGGCAGCACCCATTTTATTTTATTTTTTTGTATTTTTTATTGATTTCAGAGAGGAAGAGAGAGAGATAGAGAGATAGAAACATCCATGATAAGAATCACTGATTGGCTGCCTCCTGCATGCTCCCTACTGCGGGGATTGAGCTCACAATCCAGGCATGTGTTCTTAGTTGGAATCAAATGTGGGACCCTTCAGTCCACAGACCTGCACTCTATCCACTGAGCCAAACAGGCTAGGACTCCATTTAAAAATATATATATACAAGGAAGGTCCCTCAGCCCGGCCTGTGCTTTCTCATAGTCTGGGACCCCTCGGGGGATGTTCACCTGCTGGCATGCCTGACCAGCCTGGGTGAGGGGCTTTAAGGCTGCCCACAGCTCCCATTGACCAACGTCCCAGCAAGGCCGGCTGGACGCAGGTTTCCTATAATTGATGCTGTTCCTTTAAGGCGAGGCCTTTTACTAACGAAGCCTCCTCTCTGCCTCACCTCGCAGCTTCTATAATGAAACAATTGTTACACTTAATTGTTGCAAATGTGCGTTTTGCTTCAGGCCAAAGGCTAAGGAGCCAGGGAGCAGGTAGTTTCCCTTTCGCTCTTGCTGCAACGGACACTGCCTAAATGTTTACTCAGGTCCCTGAGTGGTGGCCGCCATGTTGGCTGGGCTAATTTGCATACAGCCATTCTGATTGGCTGTGGGCATCCCGGAGAAATGGTTAATTTTACTATTCCGCTTTTATTAGTTTAGATATATTTTATTGGTTTCAGAAATGAGAGAGAGATAGAAACATCAATGATGAGAGAGAATTATTGATTGGCTGCCTGCTGCATGCCCCCTAGTGGTGACTGAGCCCACATCCCAGGCATGTGCCTTGACTGTGAATGGAACCGTGACCTGTTCAAAGGTCGATGCTCAACCACTGAGCCATGCCAGCTGGGCAGCCGCCAGTTTTTAATCCTGTGCTTAGTTATCTTGACTCTAATCTTTAGCCTAGCTTCTCTCAACCCTGAACCTTTAGCTCCACCTTAAGAATTTTTTGAAGAAAAACAAAACAGCTCAAAGTGGACCTCTTACCTTAAAACAGGGATTTTGGAATTCTAAGAAACACTTACCCAAGTTTACCTGATGCAAAGTGAAGAGTGAGTCCACAGGGGGAAATGGGCCCCTGCTGGTGGCTAGTATTGGTTTATATCTGCAAGGTGGTCCTGGCTGGGCCTTTTTGGAATCTTGCGTCTCCCTGGGGTCATGGTCTCCACTGATTGGTCAGTGCCGGGGCAGAGGGTCATTAGACATCACAGCTGGTTCTGATGTCAGCCATGGCATCACCCCTCCTGTCTTTGCCGCTTTCCTGGGCCTGGAGCTGAGACACAACTGAGGCCTAGATGTTATCTCTAGGGCTTAATGCTTGAGGGAGTGGTTATGCAAGGGCTTGCCTGGGGGTTTCATGAGTCTATTCTCTGGCACTTTGCTCCTCTTCTAAGGCTGGTGACCTGCCAGGGGAAGAAAGGTCACTCTGGGGGAAGGGTCCCACTTTACAATGGTCTCTTGTAGGCACCAGGAGGCTTTCCACCCTGGTGACCTTCCTACCTGGCCCTATGGTCCCTACTCTGCTCATGCCTAATGGCCTGCTACACAACTATTTGTACTCTTACAGCATTTTATAAGCCTTGCAATTTATTCACATCCTCGGGAACCTGGTTTTGTTAAACTTAGAGGCAATTTGCAGCAGGGCAGCAAAGTTTGCTCCTTGATCAGCTGCTGGGAGGCAGAGCTTGTGGAATTTTGAGTTTACCCTCTAAGAACTTCTCCGTGCTCTTGCTTCCTTGTGAGTCAGCATGAGTTCAGACCCAGCCACTGTAGTAGAGTGTCCTATTTCAGGACATAGTGTCTGAGAAAATAAATATTTACCTAAGATCTCTAGCCTTGAAGCTGAAAGATAGTCACCACTCCATCCTGTGCAGGTATATGACTAGCCAGGGCACCCCTGCAGGAGGACACAAACATTCTCTGATTGTCCTGACCGAACCAGCAGAGGACATGGGTCAATCTGACTTTACCATCCCCTCTTTCTGCCTGGTGTTCGGAGGCAGAGACTATCTCCTTGTACTGAGTAAGCACGTTGGTTCTGGGACAATCTAGCTTGGCCCTGGGGCTAGAGGATATCTTAAAGGGGAAATATAAAGCCTTGAAAACTCAAACAACTAAGTGGAAAATGAGAACTGTGAGTGTATTTGTATTGCAAGCAAGTTAAATAAGTGATGCCGAGTTCATATTATTTGGTGACATAAAAACCCTCTTCATACCTCCCATTTCATACTAGACCTAATTTAAACTTCTCTGACAATCTACACCCTAACCCAGCCTTCTTGTTACTAGCCAGCTTTATTGCTCACAATTTCCTCCAAAATTTCACCCTGTCTTGTCAGTTTGGTGTTCTCAAAGTGTAATTGGACTTCCAAGGGGTCCAGGAGGCCTGTCACTATTGGAGGCAAATAAGTAGAGACAAGGTTGACTCATCTAGGAGCATTTATTCAACAAAATGCTGTCAGTATGGGAGAGTGGCAGGTCATCCACAAAAAATCTGCTCTGCAACCCCCATAAGCCAGCTGTGTATACTGGGTAGGACAAAGATTACATGGGGAGGTAGGCAATGAGGGTTGGGGCAGGACTACATTGTTTGGGCAATGAAATTGTTAATCTTTCTTGAATGAGAATGGACCCCATTCCAAGGTTGACTCCAGGTCCCAGATTGACTCCCAGATCTCAGGGGCTTACAACTCCCAGCCAGGTTAGAATGTCCTTTCTCTAAGCAGAGCAAGGCAACCACAGTTAACAGAGCATGATTAATATTTCCTATGTGCCTGGCTGGCATGGCTTAGTGGTTGAGCATTAACCCATGAACCAGGAGATCAGGGTCCGATTCCTGGTCAGGGCACATGCTGGGGTTTCGGGTGTGGGCGTGCAGGAGGCAACTGATCAATGATTCTCTCTCATAATTGATGTTTCGATCTCCTCCTCTCCCTTCGTCTCTCTGAAATCAATCAAGTACCAGTGGCTGGAACTTGAATCTCGTTGGCTTGCTTCATTAGGGCTTTTAGTTGCTTTCATGCTGACAGTTTGGGTTTATTGCAGTTGTCCACAAGCTCTGCCTCCCAGCATTGAAGAAAATATTGAGAAATATTTAAAAATATTTCTTATAACTATAGCTACTTCCCAATGTTCTATTTTTGCCCCTAACAAAAGCTTTATGAATATCTGAGTGTTTCATTGTCACTATTTCCCTTTCTCTGGAATGGCCTCTGCTTACTTCTTTCTCAGTATACATAGTCTGAGGTTACACTTAAAACTGTACCTTAAATCACAATAGCTACAAGCCTACACCAACCTTGCAAGGAGAAATTCCAGGTTTTGTAAGGACTTTCCTTGTCTATAAATTTCCAACATTTGTTTGTGGTGAATTATGAAATATTTATCAAACTCCAAGGAAGCAATACCGCAAAAAAATCTCCTAGAGGTCACACTCTATTTCCAAACTCCTATCTTCCATCATATCTTTGATCTTTTAGAATTTTAAAAAATAATAAAGGCAGAAGGGAGGGATTCTCTGTAGTTTTCTTATAATTTATTGAAAAATCTATTATTTCCTCAAGCAACTCATATATGACTTCATCATATTGTAAATTAGTATAATTCTAAATCTATATCTGGAATCTCTATCCTATTTATTAGTCTGTGTGAATATTCCTTGCTCATCATTACCTAACTTATTTTAAAAATGTATAATTATTTAAAAACTCTCACTACCTATCACTCACATTACTATAACTGTACACATATATGATGACATTGGCTGACTCCCCTTGTTCTTTATTTTTCAAAAATTTCTATGGTTCCATAAAATAGCTTAATATGCAAAGGTTAATGGAACAATGTTCTGTCTCCCCTGCTGTAACTAGTCCAAAAGGAATAAGTCATATTTATTTTCTTCTGCCTGTATCACCAGTTTTACACTTTCCTACCAGTGGCTGGAACTTGAATCTCGTTGGCTTGCTTCATTAGGGTTTAGAGCTTTCAGTTGCTTTCATGCTAACAGTTTGGGTTTATTGCAGTTGTCCATGAGGCTCATCAGTAGGCATGAAAAGACCAAGAGATACTCCAGCGAACTCAAGGATTCTAGATATATTCGGTGTTCCCACATTGTGTTGTAGCAACTTTTCTTTGTGGTATTCAGAATCCCATCCAATGATATGATAACTCCTTTCTTTGACTAATGTTCTATCCAAAAAAAAACCAAAAACAAAAACAAAAAACAACTCATAGAAAAAAGAGATCAGATTTGGGTCACCAGAGGTGGCAGGAGAGAAAGGGAATTAGAGGAGGGTGATCAAAGTCACAAACTAACGGTTATAAGGTAAATAAGTACTAGGGATGTGATATATAACATATAATAACTACAGTTAACATTGTCATATGGTATATATGAAAGTTTTTAAGATAGTAAATCCTAACAAATGTAATCACAAGAAAAAAAGCCAAACTTTTGCTTTATTTTGGATCTAGATAAGATAATGGATTAACTAAATTTATTGTGGTAACCACTTCACAATATATGGGAGTCAAATCATTATGCTGTACCCCTTGAACTTACACAATGCTGTGTGTCAATTACATGCATGTCAATAAAACTAGAAAATGTAAATTAATAGACATAAACTTTAAACGTTCTTTTAACTGCAATTATTTAGAAAAACATTAATTTATATAAAGTTAATGAACACAATATAAAGAATATGTAATGAATCATAAAGTGAAAACTTCTTAAAGGTAATTTTGATTTTCAATCAAGCTACAGAAATCTCCTCGAAGGCAACAGAGTATGGTGGTCTGGTCTTTGAAATAGGAGGCCAGGGAGAGAAAGAGGAAACACTGTGAGAGCAAAATACATCTTCTCAATAACTTATCCTGCTGAATCTGAGCACACACACTGACACACTCTTATAACACTTTACTCCTGACACGTCTGTTGTCGTATAGCACAGAATCATCCAGTGTGCCACCCGTTGACCTTTCACATTCCTGTGACCCCCATTCATCAGCAGTGATGGCTACTCAGCACTGGTCAGTGTGCTCCGTGCTGTGTTTCAGTCCTTCACTCGGCATGAGCCCTTCACTCTGTGTCAGTGGCTCTGCACTGCTCTCTCGTCCTCCGTCCCTTCTGGACCATTGTGCCTTCTGTGTGTCACACTCACACTCCACACGACACACTTCCCCATCTGTGTCTTACTAAGAACACTCCTGTTACCCTTTCACAAGTCTTTCCATTGACTTATGGTACTTTCACTTCTTTAATTTATAGTCTCCATTATGGTTAGTGGTCAGGATGGCACCATAGTTCTGTAATTCTAGCATAATATTTCTAACCATTTTTGTGGCTATCATACAAATTTTGAACACAGGACTGCAGATTAGCTTAATACACTTTTATGACTAAAATGAACTTACTATTTATTTTGTACATTTGCACACGGCTATAGCGATATGTGTGCGCCTGTGTGTGTTTGTGTGTGTTGTATTTGTGTGTGGAGTGGAAGCAAAGATTTAATGAAAGACTTGAGATACCTTCTCAAATGGGTAGGAAAGTTAAATCTCCCAAACCTTAAAATGCCTAACAGGGTTACCGGGATTAGCTCACTATCCTATGAAATGGGATGTTCAAATTCCTGTTAGAGTCAAGATGCAAAGGTAAAGCTGCATCTTAGAAATGTTCTCTTTCCCCTAAAGTATTTTTAAGGAACCATTTGATTGGACACATTTTCTAAATCAAAGCTACTGATCTAAAAGATTCAATGGAAAATCAACCTTTTGAAATAAGTAGTCTAGCACTATGCTTGGTACTGTGAGTTACTCAAAATAGTCTGAAGTCTTTGGTCAGCATATATATATAAATATATAAGAACAAAATCCCAGATGTTACAAAGAAGTGCATTTTTCAGACAAATGCTACAGACAATAAAAATCCTCAGTTGACATTTGAGAAAAATCTGAAATCATTTGAGCAGGTATTCAGTTGGTCTTTAATTTGTTTGCCTTCTTCGGGATATTTTTATTGGTACTATAATGAAAACTTAGGGCTAGGATTGGGAATGTTCCTTTTCTAAAATATATTTTTATTGATTTCAGTGAAGAAGGGAGAGGGAGATAGAAACATCAATGATGAGAGAGAATCCTTGATTGGCTGCCTCCGGCATGCCCCCTACTGGGGATTGAGCCTGCAACCCAGTCATGTGTCCTTGACCAGATTGGAACCCATAATCCTTCAGTCCACAGGCTGACACTCTATCCACTGAGCTAAACCCACTAGGGCGGGAATGTTGCTGAAAGGGAGACAGCAAAAGAAAAAAAATGAGCCCTAGCCAGTTTGGCTCAGTGGATAAAGGCATCAGCCTGCCGACTAAAAGGTCCCAGGTTCGATTCCCATAAAGGGCACATGCCTAGGCTGTGGGCTTGATCCCCAGTAGGGGGCATGTAGGAGGCAGCCAGTCAATGATTCTCTCTCATCATTGAATGTTTCTATCTCTCTCTCCTCTCCCTTCCTCTCTGGAATAAAAAAATGTATATATTAAAAAAAGCAAAAAATGATTTGTAGAGCAGGGGTAAATGTAGGGGAAAGCAAGTCGTCGAATCAATGGAGATAAATGAATATAAAAGCAAGTTAAAGGCAGTGTCATCAACAAATGAAGTGCTGCTGAGTTGCACCCAAGACTCGCTTCCCAGGACAATCTCTGAAATCGGAGAGAACTTGGAGGGTTGGATGAAAATAAAATTCATGTGAGCACATTACTTCACTTACATTAGTTCTATTTTTCTTTCTGTAAAGAAACAGTCTGACCCCAATAATCACCAAGATTTCTTTTTTGCTTTAAAATACAAAAATTCTAGGAAAGGTCACATTCTAAGCCAGGTGGCAGCTGGGCAAGGCGAGTCTGTGTTTACATTCTAAACATGTTTCAGAAGCACCCTGTAGCGTTTGAAAAGGCCTCTGAACTTGTCCATCAAAAATTCTTAAATATGAGCTGATCTCCAGTCTTTGTAAAAGTGTTCCTTTCTTCTTTTGTAAGAGACCTCTGTCTGAAAGAGCCATCTGGGAAATATTCACCTCAAGGTTTCTGCAGGGTGGAAACCCCGTGGAACGGCCTGGAATGAGTACAAATCTATCCAATGGTTAGTAACTGCCATCAAAATCCTCCATCATTTTCAGTTTGGAGGAGACATATGTGCTGGGATGGGTCCCGATCGATTTGTCTGTTTCAGTTGAACTCCAGAGTGAATTAGGGCTTAAGCCCAGAGTGAATTAGGACTTAATAAATACACCAGATTGTAGCATCTGGAAGGAAGCTGATCCAAAACAAATTATATGATCCATAGACTATGTACTGTGGTGTGGTCATCTGATTCCTGAGCGGTGACCATACTCTGGGTGAGTAGGTGAACTTTTAACCCGACAAATGACAATTTAGTAAACAACAGCTGCACAGCCCTTCACCAGTGGAGCTATAAAAACTCAAATGTAATGAATTATGTTTACAGTGGTATGAGCACTTCAAACAGGACTATTTCTTTTAGTCTGCAGAAAACAGGAACGTCTGCAACAGTCCGATTCAGCTCTTCTTTAGGAAATAAACCATGCCTTAGAAAGGCAGAGACAAGTCATGTCTTTCCTTGTGCTCAACTGGCTATTTGATTTGTATGTCAGCTCTCCTTAGAATCTTTCCTAAAAAAAGGAAGAAGCTCCCTTGGATGATTTTCTGAACTACATGGCTTTAGGCTGCATTTTGTGACTAATTAAAATGGGACTGAAAACTGCATAATGGAGCCACAAATTAACACACTCCCATTCGTGTCCCCCAGGGCTTGACTCAGTAGGGTGTGCCCTAATCCTGTAGCCCTAAGCACTTGCAGGTGGTTATTGATTGAATCTACAGATTCAGTTACAGCAAATGACAGTATGTGGCCAGTCTCTTAATTACTTAATGCAGTCTCTGGGTCATGACAATATGCACATTAAAACAGGCCGTGTAAATTTAGCTGGAATGAGCCTGGTTAAGGCAATTTTTGTAAAAGCTGCTCTATCCAGTTGAGAGGTATCTCAGATTTAGTTAGGCAGCCTGTTTTAGTGTAAATGATGCGTTATCCTAAAAGCCATTTGGTGATGTTATCTGCTGTGTATAAAATGACCAAAGGAAAAAATTAAATTGTTAACTAAGCCAGAAGTGTCTGTATATTGGGGTGTGGATGTGCAGGGTAGTATTTTGCCCTGTGGCAAACTCCCTTTTAAACTAGAATAAATAAGAAAGAAGGATGGTGTCTAATAACTAATCAGAATCCAGTGGTTTCTTATTAAGAACTCTCATTTTGCCCTAACCGGTTTGGCTCAGTGGATAGAGCATCGGCCTGTGGACTGAAAGGTCCCAGGTTTGATTCCAGTCAAGGGCATGTACCTTGGTTGCGGCACATCCCCACTGGGGAGTGTGCAGGAGGCAGCTGATCAATATTTCTCTCTCATCGATGTTTCTAACTCTCTATCCCTCTCCCTTCCTCTCTATAAAAAGTCAATAAAATATATATACAAAAAAAACCTCTCATTTTGTCCTAAACTTCTCTGAGGCATATCTAAATGCTAGATATGGACACTGTAATCCTCAAGACATGAAACCAATTAAAACACATCATATCATCTGTTAGTTTCTTTCTAGTTGTAATTCTTTATTATTCTATGAAATAATTTCACTTGTCATTATTTTTGGTTTCACTTTTGGTTTTTGTTGGAGCTGATTGGTTGTTTGGTCCAAACACATTGCCAAGAAGAAGCCAATGATGAAGATTTGGGAGAAACACCTGAGAGGAGGCTCTCAATGGAAAAAAACAAAACAAGATTGCTAAACATCGCATGATTAATCGAAAGTTATGTCTAATTTTATTGATTCACTAGAGGCCTAATGCATGAAGATTCGTGCAAGAATGGGTTTTCCTTCCCCTGGCTGCTGGCACCGCCTTCACTCTGGCCTGGAGCCACCTTCCCACCTTTGAGCACTTCCCAGAGGCCCAGAGCGGCTGGGGTGGTGCAGAATGCCTGCGTCATCGCCATGGTAATGACACAAGCATCCTGGCCTGGCCGCCACCATCTTTGTCACATCAATTTGCATATTCCCTCCTTATTGGCTGTGGGTGCCTCCATTGTTGTTGAGAAGTGACGGTCAATTTGCATATTCCCTCTTCATTAAATAGGATAATTTTATGCTAGTTGGTCATACATGCATTTCCTTAGGTCCTTAGCCTAACAATGGCTTGCTTTTTGAATGGCAGAAATTCATATCCCTGAATCAAAATGCTGTGCTACATGATATTCAATAGCCTATCCATTGCTTTTATAGTCTTACTAGAGGCAAGGCACACAAAATTCACATGTGGGTATGGTCCCTAGACCTGGCTTGTGATCAGGGCCATCTGCCCAGTTGCCTGCAGCTGGCCCTGCCCCTCACTGCCACCCACACCCAGTTCCTAGGTGATCAGAGCCTGCCAGCTGGGGGGAAGAACCCAGAGGTCTGCTGTTACACC
Source organism: Murina feae (assembly GCA_004026665.1). Taxonomy (NCBI): domain Eukaryota; kingdom Metazoa; phylum Chordata; class Mammalia; order Chiroptera; family Vespertilionidae; genus Murina; species Murina feae. Next base: position 18,175 of record PVJC01021017.1, read on the forward strand.
TGCTCTCGGTCCCCATCTCTGTTGCGGGTTGTCCTCTGTGTGTGGAGCTACTGGTGGGGTGGGGGCATTGGCCTGGTGCCACCTGCATCTGCTGCCACTGATCCCTGGTTTCCCACTTGCCCTTGGGTGATCAGAGCCTTTATATTACCCTTTTATTATATAGGACTAGTCTAGCAGTTAGAAAGAATAATATACTCTATTATTATAGTTACTAGAGGCCTGGTACACAAAAATTTGTGCATTGGGGGGGGGTCTGTCAGCCTGGCCTGTGCCCTCTCACAGTCTGGGACCCCTCGGGGCATGTCCACCTACTGGCGTGCCTGGCCTGCCTGGGTGAGGAGCTGATGGCTGTTTGCAGGCTGGCCAAGCCCCCTAGTGGGGACCTTCACCTCATGGGTGTGTTCAGCCTGGGTGAGGGGCTGAGGGTCATTTTCAGGTTGCCCACAGCCCCTTCAGGGTTTGGATCCCTACTGGGGTGCCTGGCTGGAAGCAGGTATCTGGGATTTATTTAACTTTTATAATTGAAACTTTGTTGCCTTGGTCCCCAGCTCAAAGCCTGGGTTGCCCCTGGCAACTCAAGGTCCCAGCCCCCGTGGTTTCTGGGGTTTGTTTATCTTCTATAATTGAAACTTTATAGCCTTGAGTAGAGCTCAGAGCCTGCTGGGCCCTGGTTCCTCCATTCCCCATGGCAACTCCAGTTCCCTGGCTGCGGCCTTCTTAGTTGAGTTAATTTGCATATTTCCTCCTGATTGGTTGGTGGGCATGGCTTGTGGACATGGCTTGTGGGTGAAACAGAGTAAGGGTTAATTTGCATATTACTCTTTTATTAGATTAGATAATTCATATTGATTCCATGGTATGTGAAAGATAAAAGGAAGGGATGTGTCTTCCTGTTGCCTCTCTCAGATTTCTATTGTTCACATTTCTTCTAACTTAATTCTGGCAGGCTTCTTCACAACTATTCACACATTTGTTTTAGAAATACAGAAACTTCCTTAGAATATTTATAATTTAAGGAAAATATTGTCTTGAAAATTACAGATGATTACCATAAAGATCTACTTTATCAGTAATCTGTTTTTTAATTAAAAAGTTATACTGTATTTTTTTCTCAAAAATACTTATAATGAAGTCAATTTTTATACTCCCTTCCTTTTGCAAATCAACACCTATTTTAAAAATATAATTTACTAAAGGATCAAAGACATTTAGAAAAGGGACTTCTGATCTAATGTCTGGGGAGCAAATTCAAACTTAACTATGAAACAATGATAAATGCAATAGAAAATTTCATAGAGACACAAAGTTCTATAGAAGATAACAGAGTCAACGTTCTTTCTCCTTTGTAATTTTCCTTGAGTTATGTTATCATCCCTTGTAGCTTCAACTATCTCTCTGTGTAGAGTCTCTCAGTAGTTCCCAATGCTAGCTCTGAATGCAGTCATGTGAATCTCTTCCAGTTTAGTATTTGGTGACATCATATCAGTAGCCAGGTTGGTAGTATTTATACCATAAAAATGAACAGGTGGTCCCTGGCTGGCTAGCTCAGTTGGCTAGAGCATTGTCCAGATATGCCAAGGTTGTAGGCTTGATCCCTGGTCAGGGCACATACAAGAATCAATAAATAAAAGTATAAGTGGAACAACAAATTGATCTCTCTCTCTCTCTCTCTCTCTCTCTCTCTCAAATAATTTTAAAAAAAGAACAGATGTTACACATCAGGGCTTTCCCCCACCCCTCTTCTGTATAGCCAGTTGTTAAACTTTGACTAGTACATCTCTGATCTTAACCTTATCCTAATTCAGGTTAAGCCTTGATGAAAATAATTTTAACTTTTTTCTCACTGTTTTTAAAGTAAGTGCACAGAAAATCCTATTGATTTAATGAGTTATTTCTATAAAAAGTATATACACTTAAGTTTTTTAGAGAAAAGTTCATATATCACTACAAAAGAAACAGGTAATTATATGCAAAGATAAAATGTATGTTTTTGAGTCAGCTTCAACTGTCCCAATTGAAGATGGTTTCTAATTGTTGGTGAAGAAAAGGAGCACTAATTTTACTGTGAAGAGTGGGGAGAAAATAAAAAATAAATAAATTACCCTTTGGCTTCTTTCAAATTCTGTCTTCATCCTTTCTACCATCAATTATAAAAGCGAAATAGGCTTCTCCTCAGGGCTTCTTAAAAATGTGGACCCTCCAGACTAATCCTAGACCTGGTCAATGAAACTCTACCTTTTAACAAGGTTCCGAGGTGAATAATGTGCACATTGAAGTTTGAGAAGCTCTGGAATTGAGGAGATAGAGGCATGAACGAGGTAGGGAAAGGAAGGACCTGGGGAGTGGGGTAAGATAATGTTGGGTTAGTGCAGAGGTACATCCATTCAGGTGTCAGGTCATGTGTTGGATTTCCTTAAAGGGAAAGGCACAACAGAGAGCAAACTTGGGATTTTTTTTTTTAATGCTCATCTGAGGATATTCTTTTTTACTGATTTTTAGAAAGAGTGGAAGGTAGAGAGCAGGAGGTAGGGGGAAGAGAGAGAGAGGGACAGAAACATCAATGTGAGAGAGACACACTGATTGGTTGCCTCCCGCACAGACCCTGATCAGGCCAGATAGAACCTGCAGCCCAGGTGCATGCCCTTGACTAGGTATCGAACCAGTGACCCTTTGGTATGAGGGCCAGTGCTCTAATCACCCAGAATACCTGCCAGGGAAAACTTGGAATTTTTAAAAATATATATTTTATTGATTTTCTACAGAGAGGAAGGGAGAGGGATAGAGAGTTAGAAACATCAATGAAAGAAACATTGATCAGCTGCCTCCTGCACTCTCCCTACTGGGGATGTGCCCGCAACCAAGGTTCATGCCCTTGACCGGAATCGAACCTGGGACCCTTCAGTCTACAGGCCAGGCCGGTGCTCATATCCACTGAGCCAAACCAGTTAGGGCAAAACTTGGAATTTTTTAATGATTTTTTTAATGCTCTACACCTTTGATTGATTGTCTCACTCCCAGCACCTGTTTGAGAAGACAGTGATGCTGACAAGATAATTCTCAATTACTGCTGAGAAAGTTGTCATTGTGACCCTGAGGGTGAAGCTCTTCATTTTTTCACCTCGGAGAAAATGCAGAGTAAGGAAAAGCATATTCGCCTTTCATTTTGGCACCATTTTACACCAAGGCCATGTGTGGCTGAGCAAAGCCAAATGGGACGGACTCAAAAAATACGGTCTAGTTAGACAGTGCAATTGAACGGCAGCCAGCAAGAAACTGGAATTCCAGAAACTCCACCTCTTACTTATTGGATGCTGACAGCTAGATTTTTTTGGTCTTGTGTGCACTTTCCTGCACTATTATAACCCTGTCTCTAAGTCACTCATATATACGTAAGAAGCACTGCATTGAGAAATAAAGGACCTGGCTGAGTTACAAAAAGTGTAACCTTTTTATGGTTCTCGCTTTTATCATCCGTAAAATGGTTTTGTCTGACTGCTATTGGGACCACCCTGATCTTTCCACCTGTCCTTACGCTTTTCACCCCAGAGTAATCTGATCTGTAAGAGCCATTTATCTACGGAACATTTTGTCCTCTTGCTCCAGCTGTTTCAGTGGGTCTTAACAATGTGTTCCCTTTGTCTTTCATGCCCTTAAGCTCTACATTTGTCGCAAGATTTTTCTGAACCACATTGTGCACAGACTTTGTACGTAATTCTACCCATGAGCAGTACCTAGTCTTAAGCATTGATTCTTCTTGTGATAAAAGTGATGTCCGGAGACATTACAATTGCTGGCATAATTGATAGCTACTGGAAATTCTGTTATGGTGAAATTATATTATCTGCATAGGCAAATGTCTATAAATAGAAAGACAAAGCTGGAAGTCCTCTTTTATAGAGATTACTCTAATATTTCCTACCCAAAATTATCACCAACATTAAAGATTTCTTGAGTTTCATAGAGCGCCTATGGAGACTCATAGATTAATAGGGCCTCATAATTTAGAAAATTCAACTATTAACTCTTTTATTAATGTTAAATTTCTTAATATTATTGTGCCTTGGTGTCATTATCTGTAAAAAGGTAAATAATAGTACATAGCTCCTAGATTTGAAAATGAGAATTAAAATAGATAATGCATGAGCAACAATTCCTGGCAATTAGTAAGGTGCCCATTAATGTTTACTATATTGTAATTATTATTATTATTCTTACTTGTTTTATAAAATCCTAAAACACAAGTTGGTAATATTTCAAACCATTTTATAACCAATCAATTAGCCCAATTCAGATATCAAGGGCCTTCTATGTTTTGACACAGGTGTATAATAAAAGCCTAGTCTAGGTGTGCTCACTGAGTTATTGAGAGGAGATACATATTCATTATTCTTCCACCACTTTAATAACTTATTAACCCTAATGGTGCTGTCTCACTTCAAAATCCTTTGAGAAGCAGCCAGGACATTCATTAATCAATCAAAGTGTCTTTTATCTCTCTCTTATTAAACACATCATTCTCAAAAACTAATAGCAAACTACATTTATTTCATTGTTCAGTCCATTCTCTTGGACATACATCTAACTTTATCTTTGCTCTTTTATAACTTCTACTCTCAGAATCAACCAGTAGATTCTTTTTTGTGTATCCATTATACTCCCACCTCTAAACCTATGGAAATCTTCTTTCTCCACATTGACCTCTATGAATTCCACGAATCATAGTCCACTCCAAGACCCCCCTGCAGCTTTAAACCTTCCCTGATTACTACAGTGAGGTCTCCATTCTCTCCACGCTTACTCGCTGGGAGGTATAGAACAAAAAGTAAATGTGGTTTTCAATCTTCCTGCTTGCTAAGGTGTGGAAACTCCAGGCTTGTTTGTTTTCATATATAAAATGTGTGTAGCAATGCATACCAAATAAGTATTGCTGCGGGAATTAGATGAACTAGTGACTGAATAGGACTTACACAGCTAACAGAACACTAGTAGAACAAAGCAGATATGTTAATCATGACCTCTTGTTTCCCTTGCAATATAGGGAAAACTATTCGACTATTCTGTATCATCTTTTATTAACAAGTGCTTTATATTTGTCTTGACTTTCCCTTGGAGAATTGAAATGGTATTATTCACTTCTTATATAGGCAGCTGGTAAACTTTTAATTGTTTTAAGCTTTAGTGGGTGTTCTACTTACCATAATGAAAAGTCTACGAATTATCAAACCAATAATTGTTCATGTTCTGAAATCTGTATTATAGTATTAAAAACCCCTTAGTCATTAGATGTGAGAGTTTAAAAGGATTTGCTATATACTACGGTATCATAAAGAGAAGGACCCACATGTTTATTAGGCACCTATTATGTGTTCGGTAGTATCTTAGATTTTAGGAATAAAATGTGATTGAAATGAGAATATAGCAGGCAATAGACAAAAACAACAGATTAAATGCAATAGAGAGGTGAATGCTCTAACGGAGCGTGAATAAGCAAGGGGGAATAAACCAACCTGAGAAGCAGAAGAAACCCTAATAAAACTGTGCTTTTTGTCTAAATGAAAGTCTTTTCAAGAAATCCTGCAAAAAGGTTTTCATGATTTCTCCCGAGGAAGTCATAAAAGAAAAACAAGCTCTAGCTCGGAAGATGCTGAACATTCCCCCTGCTGTTCTCTGGTGCAAATATTTCTTTTTCTTTTTTTTTCTCCTCTTTTTCTTTTTTTAAAAAGAGAAATGTTATGTTTAATGATCCGGCTTAGCACGTTCTAGCAAGGGGCATGGGTGGAGCCACAGCAGCAGGGATAGAGGGACGGGTAGGTGAGCCCCATGGAGCCTCACTTGAAGGGGAGCATGAGGAAGGCAACCAGCAAACAAAGGGCCCATGGCCACAGACAGGGCCAAGCCCAGAGTGGCACGGAAGAGCTGCTGCTCTAGAGATGGGCTCCTGGCATAGCCAATGATCAAACTGCCAACCACTGTTCCAGTTCTGGCCCCTGGCCCAGCCACACCCACAGTGGCAGCCTCAGTACCAATACCCTGGCCGCTGTGTCAATGGCTTGGGAGATAGCACTGGTTTGGAATGCCCATCTGGCCCTCTGGAGTGGGGAGCTACTGTAGGAAGACTGGTGGTTTTGTGGTGGTAGCGGGAGGGATGGTGTGGGATAATTCTCTTTAAGGAGAAGTCAAGAAATGAATCAGTTGTTTACTACTTCCTCAATTCATCTTTCATGAATATTTGTATCCCCATTATTCAGAATTATTTAATTTCCGAGATGGAGCCTGGAGTTATCTCCATATTCAAAGCCACAATGCCTGCTAAAGGGAGTCAGTCTAGTGACCATCCTTCTAGAAACACTTAATTTCCTGTTTTCACAGGGCAGAGAAAAGCAGTCATCTGGGGGATGGTCTGTTGTGAGGAGAATAATCATCCCGAATCACTGCTTCCGTGTTGATCCCAGTGCCCTAGCAATGAAAGATTTGAGTTCCTATGCAAACTGCATTGCCATTCCACCTTCCTGAAAACGCAGGTCTCACCACACACTCCACCCTGGAAGCTGTTCTTGTTCATTTAGACAGCTTGCTCCTGAGTGCAAGATGAAAGTGCGTCTCTTTCCTAGTAAATTCAATCAGGATCGACTGCCAGGGCCGTTAAGGCAGCTGGTCTGTGAAAACAGCCGGCCTCTTACCCATGTCGCATTGCATTTTCAGCGCGTTATTCACTGTGGACTCTGGTCCGCGAAGGCTCTTTGCATCCTGTTACTCACAGCCGCTGTCCAGGTGGCCCAGCCTGCAGCATCCTCACGACACTATCTTTCACGCCCTTGGATGTTCAGCCATGACTGCTTTGGTTCTCAGTATTGAAACTGAAGCCACTTCCTCCTCTGGATATTCCTGGGTAACACACCCCTGTTCTGATGGTTTCTGCATATGCTCTCTCCACGGCCACCTCCAGGGCACTCTTCAAGCTGCTTCTTTCCCTCTGGTGCGCACAGCTCCAACGATTCCCCCCTGATCTCGGGGGGCTGAGGACTTTCTCATATCACCCCTTCACTTACTTCAAAAGTACACTCCAGGAGGGCTATCTCATCAGCTGTTTATGCCTCCATGTGAATGGAAGTCAATACTTAAACCCACTGGAGTTATGCACACTTTTTAAAAATGTCTTGATCTCCTAGTTGATCTTTCTGTTTTCTTTGTTCGCATTCCTGCTCTCAGAGGTTGTCTGAAAAACAGCCAGGGATATTATGTATTGAATGTAACTCACTCATATGACATCATTGGACCCAAGTGCCTTGGATTCTCTGCCTTTTGGATCCCGTCTCATACTTGTCTTCTTTTTCCTCTCACTTAGATCTAGCCACACAGAATTCATTTTCCCCCCAAGTCAGCCAGAATTGTTTTCAGCCCAGGGCCTTTTACCTGCCTCTTCCCCGAATGTACCCTCCCCTATCTTTGCAATGATTTCCTTACCTTTCTTTAATTTTCTTCATAGTATGTATTTCAACCTAACCTATTATATGACTACTTGCTCATTTGTTTCTTGTCTTCATCTCTATAATGTAGGCTTCATAAGAGCAGGGACATTGCTTTTGTTTCCTGGTATAATCTCAATATGGCTCAATAAATATTTGCTGTCAAAATTGATAAATGGCATTTCCAGCAGCAAAGGCATAATAGTAAAATAGCCAATATTAGATACTCATTTTATATCAGGTACGTTTTAAGCACTTTACAACGATTCTCTCAATCTTGCCAGTTGTATGAGATGGATATTTTCATGACGATATTGGACCAGATAAGCTAGATACTAGTAAGTAAGAAGGTAAAATCTAGGCATTTTGACTCCATGCCCTGAACTAGATGTTACCTAGTGTCCTGTAAATCATATTACAAAGGCTGCTGTATGTGGACATTTTATTTTTTAAAAAATATATTGTTATTGATTTCAAAGTGAAAAGAAGAGGGAGAGAGAGAGAGAAACATCAATGATGAGAGAGAATCATTGATTGGCATCTCCTGCATGCCCCTCTCCCCCCGGGGCAGATGAATCTTTGTTGACAGAATGAAACAGAGTTCAACAAAAATGCCATTTCTAATAAGCATGAGCAAAAATTCTTACATAATTAGATGCGAATGAAAATATTATTACAGTGCTGCTATTCAAATATTTAAATACTTTTTGAAGAATATGTGTCACATCCTTATTGTCAAAATTTATTTTAATTCATCAGCTGGCATTTGTTTTTGTTCTCTTACAATTTTATTTAAAGAGATATTTGGGAACCATCATTCTTTTCAATACTTGTAATAATAGTTCTAACCATGTTGTTGATGTGTACTCTGGCTCGATGGAGCCACCTCCGTGGTTTTTCCAGGATAATTTCTTGTGATATTAACTCCCAGAAGCTACCTGCTTACTGAATGGCCTTTGGAAGGTTACTTAACCACTCTGAACCTATTGCATGCCTCATCTAAAAAACGAGGATAATAATCTTATTCACCTCATACACAGGGTCGTTGTAAGGGCTGAAGTCATATATATCCTATATAACAAAAGCCTAATATGCTATGTGTCTGGTCGTCCATTCAACCAAAGCGTAATATGCTAATGATATGCTAAGGCCATTCTTCAACTGCTCACTATGACGGGCACTGACCACCTGGGGGCAGACGCTCTGACTGGAATGTTAGCTTGCTGCTGGGGTCCAGCCGATCAGGACTGAGCAAGACAAGCCAGACATGCCCTAGAGCCCTCCCGTGGCCCTTCCCTAGCTGGCCAACCTCCCACGTCCCTCCCCAACCCCGATCATGCACTGGCGGGGTCCCTCAGTCTGGCTGCACCCTCTCTCAATCCCAGGCTGATATGACTCAGGGAGCACTGTTTTTGGTTTCCCATAGCAGCTTTTCCTCTTCATGACTTTCAGCTTCAACTCACAACTTACAGCTGCCAAATCACATCAGGAGACCCTTGGAAGGTTCAGCTTCGCTGCCTGATGAGCCATGCTCCATTCTGTTTGTAGCTCTGCTCTGAGCAGAGAAGGGAAGATGATTATAACCTCCCACCCTCCCACGCACAAGCACAAATCAGTAAAATAAAAAAGTTATAGCTTTTCTTTTCTATATAGAATTGTATATGTAACATTTTAAAAGGACCTAAACAGATAAATTCCTTTCATCTCATTGTACCAATCATGGGCCAAGGATCATCCGTAAATGTATACAAAAAAATAGCCAGAGAAACAATAGGAATGACATTTATTTTGATGATTCCATCATATATCCATTTTGTCATGCAGAAATTATGATGTGTGTTACCTCATAAAATGTTTGGATGGCATTTTTTTATATAAATAACTCAGAGAAAAGGGAAACACTTAGGAAACAGAATTCATCCTGCCTTTGTTCTTGGGGGTTGAGGGGTAACCTAACATAGAGTAAACAGTTTTAATGTGTTTGTTATAATGTCATACTTTAATAGCATTTTACGTAAGTAACACTCAAGCGTGGCAACCTAATAGCCCTGAGAAATACACAATTCAGACTGAGTGGAAAGCATTGTTTTATGAGGTGAATAGACAAATACATTAGTCAGTAGAGTGAAGATGGCATTTTTTTTATAATCTTGGAGCTAGTCCTTCCAATTCATAATATCTGTGCTATATGAAAGTAACCTTTTGATGAAACCATAAAAATTGAAATCTATACCAGAGGCCCCTTAGGAAAAACAATTCATTGGCAATTAAGTTCACCAAATAGCACATATATGAACTTGTTGTAATTGGTTTTTACCGAAGGGATTGTATTCTTGTAGAATGAGGTTATTGAATAAAAGGTTGGTGTTATAAATTAAGAAAAAGAATACAAATTATTTTCCACAACTGCCCTCCACAGCTGTCATCATGTATAAAATTCCATAAAGTTCTCAATGCCTCTTGTTAAAACAGTTTTACTTAGTCTGCTTATTTCCTTGTCTAGACTTAAAGATGCTCAATTTCTCGACTTCAGTTAGAAGAATAGATATAGGAAACTGTCATCTTTTTCTCAAAATTTTTCTTCACATAGGTAGGACATATAAAGCTCTCTAGAAATGCATTGTAGTTAGTTATAAGGAACATATTAAAATTATTCAAAATTAAGGTTAAGTTGAAATATAAGCAAGGGAGATACAGTGGCAATTAGGGAGTAGCACAGAATCATCAGATTGAAAGATCTGTTGGGATCACTTTTAATTTTTGTCATAACTTTTGTCTCCACTTTCCTTGCTACAGATTGCATGCTCAGAAACAGAAGAAATCTCAACATCTAAATTTTGCCAGGCAAATGCTTTATTCAACATCCAATTAAATATTAATTTACTAACTACATTGATCTTATTTTCTTACACAGAGTGAACATTCACTGCAATGACAGTTTCATCATGCTAAAACCTATTCACAAACCTACACTTTGAAAAAAGTGCTGTTCTAGGAAATGTTATATATAAAACAAATGGAAAACATATTGTCTTCAAATTGTCAATCTACACAAAATAAAACCAATCTACCACCAACATTCAGTATACATTAACAATACTTTTTAAAAAGAAAATGTTCTTTACATTTGGCAGTTCTGTTCAACAAGGATTTCTATAATTTTAAAAGTAATAAAAGTATATACAATTTAATAACGTTAAAGTAAAATGTATTAAATAGCACAAATAACATTACAAAATGAAACACCCTTATCATTTATATGATGCAAGAGGTCCTGTGTGGTTTCCCCTGTCTTTTGACTGAAACGGTTGTACTTTCAGCTCTGGACATAAAATAGCTTAACCGTAAGCACAGAAGATGGTTTTGAAAAGATACACTTTTCTATCTGTGCATTTTGAGGAGAAATAAAGAGGTTTATCTCCTTTAAGCAGGCAAATGATTTGCATAATTTGCTATAGGGACTACTTTAGAATTATAATATTTTCAACAATAGTTTTTAATTAATAGCTTTTTATTTAAAAATGAACATTGTTGTGTTCAACAGCTATTTTTGCCCTATTGAGACCTCTTCTTGTAACATAATTTACCACCACTCAGATATTAATCATATTCTTAGATTCAAATCAGTGAGTACATTCACGTTTACAATGATTTTCAGTTCTTGAAACTTTATATTGTAGTGCTTAAAAAGGTGACGTATTTACCTTGATTCATTCTTCATAGATGGTTAACTACAAGTAAAACTTTTTTGATTAGGTATATCATGCAATTTCTGTTTGTACCTGGAAATTATCTTTAAAGGCAAATAAAGTGAAAGAACAAATTTGTGACTTTAAAGGAAACATGCAAGTCTGAAGAAATTTTTATCTAATTGTTATTTGGAATAAAAATTCACATTAAATTATCTAATAAAATGATTCAAGCATACAACTAGAAGATAATTATTTTATTCATCACAAAAGTTCTCACATTTATATTTATGTACCAGTGAACATAATGAACATTCTTTTAAAAGAAAGTTATATCTATTTTTGTTCAGACTAGATTTTTTTTTCATTTGTCCACAAAATAAACACCTCTTCACAAAACATCATTAAAATTAACTGATGACTTAAAAATAAATGTTATATCTGAGGTTGGTAAACACACAAAATATGAGTTAATAATGGAATTATTAAAGTTAAAAAGTAGTAATATTTTAATAAAATTTTGCTAATAAAATTGCATTTTCTACTTTGTTTTTTCTCATTATTCCATTTTGATGGTTTTAACCCTCATATACAAATTTGATATTTCAAAATAGTTTTATTCTTATATTGTCTAACTTGTCACACAGACTAAAAAATTAGAACAAACTCAATCTATTAAACAGGATTAGGTTATAGTCTCTGAGTCTAGAATAACTTAAAGGATCTCCAAAAAAAAAGTGCTTTTGTTTAGAATATGATAGCGTAAGAATATAAACATAAATGCTTCACTGACATAACTCCAAAGCTGTTTGTCATGAGGGTCATTCATTTTATCTACTGGAAACAAGGCAACAAGTCAGTGACAGATCTTAGCAGCTGACAATTTTTACAAAAGTAACCAACATAGTTCAATGGGAGCATATACACTCATTATCCCTTCATGAAGTACTTTCATTTTATATAACTTTCAGATGCCCTCTTCCTTGTCTTTTTTCTAGCCTTTGACAGCTACTCTGTCACATGCATTTATATGACTCTGACCATATAAAAGTTGTGACTTTGGTATTTGTTTTCATACACAAA
>PVJC01021018.1:0-28648 GCA_004026665.1 Murina feae
GCACCTCCAAGTACCAGGAGAAACCTCCCTCAGCTGCTGCCTGTTTGGCAAATTCACTGGAGGGGAACTACCACCTTAGGGTGGCAAAAAGGGTCCAGAAACTTGCGGGTACAGTTCTGCCCTTGCTTCGCTGACAGAAAGGTTCTGTTGCTCTATGTTTCTATTCTCATTAACAAACAACTCCCTGGCAAGAACTCTTTAAAAAGTTGGGGGACAGGAGTGTGGGTGTGCAGATTCTAACTGGCCCCTCAAATTGACCCCAACTCCCAAACATCCCGCTTGAGTCATGGTGGTTTGAAGCTGGACTGTGCCAGATATAATAAGTTAACAAAATCTAGGGAAATGGGTTGCAGAAGAAAAAGTTATTGTTTGCAAAATTATTAGTGCTGCCTTTGAAATGCTGAGAAACAAATATATTCTCCAAGAATTCTTAATTCATCCCAATTCTGGAGAATGACTGACTCCTTTCTGTGTGAACGGACAGTCCTAGTGATGTTCTACACAACAGCCCACAAAGCAAAAAGCAATCCCCCCACCGCCACCCCCCCATGTCCCATCCCAGTGGTCAAAACTAACATGTTGGTCTGAGGAGAACAGGTTGATGTTGTCTTCTGAAGCCCAGAAGAGTGGGTTTCTCATGGCTGAAGCTGGGAGCCTGGGAGTCAAAAGCCCTTTTGAGTGTTCTGTGCTGTTACATGCTTTCTGAGGACAGAGGGCAGGGGCCGGAAATCCTGCTGGACTGTGTCAGGTGTCAAGTGAGTGGTTGGCCTGCAGAGGTGTTGCGGAAAGGCCAGGAAGACAGGAGGTGGCCAAACGAGGCTGGCAGACTGGAGTCTGTCAATGTTGAGGCCAAACTTCTGAACAAAAGGATAGCCATCACGGTCTCCCGAGAATCAGTCTCCACCTTCCCTGCCTTCTTGGTCCTCACAAATTACTTTCACAACCAGGGCCCAAGCGTCCTAAGTGATGACAGAGCTGGTGCCAGAAGGGCTTAGCAGTGCTTCTCTAAAATGGCAGATGTGCCGAGTCCCCCTCAGCAACACAGCCTGCTGGCAGGGAAGGTCAGATAGCCCGCCCTCCTGTGTCCAAAAAGTTCCAGGGCGAAAGCAGCACACATGGGGAGAACCTGACAACTGCCTACGCCCACCCTCCTTCCTGAGAAGGTCCACGCTGCTGCTGCAGCCAACTGTGGGCTGCTCGGTGGAGCTGGGCCCCAAGAAGGATTCCTCTGAGATTGGAAGGTAACCTCTTACAGTCAACTGAAGGCCCGCAAACTAAAATACATTTATGGGAGCAGAAACACAAGTCTGCACAAGCCCAGGAAGCCTATGACCACCCCCCACCCCCCCGCCGTGAGAGGAAGATACAACCTGGAGGTTTTGCTAAATGTACCAGCTCTGTCTGACGCGGTGGAGGAGGTAAAGTTCAAAGTCAGTCCTAATGGCCTCTGCCCAGCTCAGATGCTCCTAACTGGAGCCTCTTAGTCTGACCACTGTCCTCACTAGGTCCCTCACATAACCCTATTACAATTTCTAAAACTCAGGGCTTTATCCTGGCTCTAAGCTAAGGAAGGGGGGGGGGGTGAGGATGTGAATGACTAATTTACTTGTTTTTTACTATATTTCCAAAAATGAGGAGGTCATAGCTATAGGACAGCCTGATGTCACTGCTACAGATTACATTTCTGAAGTCCTTAACACAAGCATGAGATACCACACTCATTGGGAGGGGGGTGATCCTAGGCACTACCCTTACTGTCCTAGCACCCTAAGACCCAGAGCCACCTCCAGGCTTCTATCTCTACCTGCCAGCACCCAAAGGAAGGCCACAGACTCTCTTCTCACTGGGGAAGAGCACATATTTTTCCTATTAACACTGACTCTCCTCCCTCCAGGGCTCCAAATAAAGCTGTGAGTGAGTGAGCACTTCCCTGCCTACCCACCCCTACTCCCCATCCCATCCCCAAACCAAACCTAAAAGCTCAGTTCAGAGCCTCGCAGCAGTGGTGAGGCAAGGCCTACCCTATAAACTCTGATAGCAGTTGAGAGCAATGACATATGCACATCACATGAGAGCAAAAAATAAGTTATGTCCTTGGTGATGCCCCTTTAACACTTGAGCCCTACAAGGAGAGGATAAGAGCGGGTACTCTGCGGGTAGAGGCTTCACTTGGTACAAACCAATGGAATTTGACACCCCTGCTCCTCTCCACACACATGCACAGCAGACAAGATCCTCACAGAGAAGGGGATCCTAGTAGCATAACTGCTCAACAGCCCCACTGCAGGCTTCAAATCTAACTCCCCCTAAGAAAGAAAAAACAACATAAAACAACAAATCATGCATGGGAGAGGAAGAGAAACAGATTCCCTGTACGTGTTATGGGCTTTTGTGGCTAGCAGGCAAAGTTTTTCATAGCTGGATGATGGGCAATTGTAAAGTTTTTTCCAACTGGTCAAGCAGTGAAGCAAGAACTACCTCCCCTCCCACCTTTTTAAAGTTCTAAATGCAGTTCTGTGATTTGAAAAGTTAATCTGAATGTTTGGTTAGAGAGTTTCCCTTAATTAATTCTGTCTGATAATAATTTGGCTAAATGTGGTTGCAAGACACTGTTTGGGAAGTGGAAGTGCTGTACACTTGATTAAATAAAAAGAGCAAGAAGAGACATGTCTGCTCTTACAAAACTGAAAGGAAACAAAGGATATTCCTTCTAGGTTTTGCCTAGAATCAAAGGAATCGCCAAGGATCAGAAAGCCAGTCGAAGGAGACTCAGAATTGTTTCCCTATGTATTTTCTCAAAACCTCTGGCTGTCCAGCTTCCATCCTCTCCCTCAAAGTCATAATCATAAAGGCAAAGAGCGAAGTATAAGAAAAATCCCTTTTATAAGCAGGGAAACTCAGCTGACATATGGTGACAGCAGGGAAGGTAGGAGGCTGTGGGCTGCTGGAGCCTAGGAGACCCTCACCCTCTGGGGGCTGCAGACCTTTCAGGATGAGCCCACTACCGGCAATGGTGTGGCTTTCCCAGGAGCAGACGGTGAATCCCACACACTCACCTGGTGTCTTCACACACAGGGCCAGGGCAGGACACCTCACTCTTGTGGAGTTGAAGGTGAGTACCTCACTGCAAATGGAGTTCAGCAGAGGTTTTCCCACTGCGGTTTGTAGCTGTCACTGGACAAATTCTATTTCATCCACTATGTGCCATGACCTGCCCTTTTTTAAAGTTTTTTGTTGTTGTTGTTGTTAATCTTCACCTGAGGATGTTTTTTCCTTATTGATTTTCAGAGAGAATGAAAGGAAAGGGGGAAGCAGAAGGAGGGGGGAGAGGGAGAGGGAGAGGGAGAGAAACATCGATGTAAGAGAGGCACATCGATTGGTTGCCTCCTGCATGCACCCTGACCAGGGCAGGGAATGAACCTGTAATCCAGGTATGTGCCCTCGACCCTTCAGTACTTGGGCCAGTGCTCTAACCACTGAGAATACTGGCCAGGGCTGCCCTTCTATAAGGAAGCAGGTCCTTGCTCACCATTTCAAGAGAGCCTTTCACACTAAGCTGGCAGGTACTTTCACTTTTCTTTTAAAACAGCTCCATCTATTTAGACACCTGTCAGTATGGGGAATAAGAGTCTTTTGCCTGAGGCTTGTAACTGGGCAAAACCTGCCCTTCCTGCCCTTGCTGCTCTCACTCACCATAGCTGGCACAGAGGGCTATTACCTACACTCAGGTCAGATCCCAAGCCCCTTTGTTCTTAAAGCCAAAATGACTGAGGTTTTAAGCTTGCAGTTCCTTTACACATTTCACCACCACCCTCTATGGCCCCAAATGTCAGGAGATCCTTTGAAGCTTTAAAATCAAGCATATGCTTCTATTCCTTTCATCTTTTTCCTGAAGAGACTAGTTAAATCTACAATGAAAGTCCATGTAGTTGCCAGACACATGTAAACTAGCACAGTCACTTTGGAGGGCCGCATGGCAGACTCTATTAGCATAAAAGGTATTCCCTTTGACCTGATCATTCTACTTAGTGTCCACTCTAGAGCAAAATACATTTGCAAGGAGGAATGAGCAAGGATGCTCACAGCATCTGTGCACTTGTTGGCAAT
The DNA here is from genome assembly GCA_004026665.1 of Murina feae. Lineage (NCBI taxonomy): Eukaryota > Metazoa > Chordata > Mammalia > Chiroptera > Vespertilionidae > Murina > Murina feae. The sequence continues at coordinate 4,108 of PVJC01021018.1, forward strand.
AGTGGAAAAATGGAAACCACCTAAATGGGCATCACTAGAAGAATGGTTAAATTATGGCTTATCCATGCTACAAAATCATAGGCAGCAGCTAAAAGAATTCGATAAATCTCCATATATTGACATGAAAAGATCTCTAAGACATACTGCAAGGGAGGTGGAGACTGGTGGGCTGCTGAAGCTAATTTAAAAAATCCAATTGGGAAGAGCAGAACAGTTTCACTTAACATTAAAGAAGGGAAAAAGAGGAACCCAAACCATTTCTATAGGTACCTAGAATAAGGTGACTACACAGACAAAAAGCCTGGACCCACAAAAAGGATAAAGTAGTTCCCTTAGGGAGAGGATTGATTTGGGGTTGTATGCTCATGGGGAACTTTATCTGTGAAGTTTGATTTTTTATCCTCAAAAGTGTACTGATGTATTACTTGCATACTTAAAAAAATTAGGAGAACCCCTCCTCCACATCTCTGAGGTACAGCAGAAACCCATTTAGCAGCTCCCACTCACTCTGAGGGCCAAATATCTAGCTCACATCTAAAATGTGACCAGTGGCACTTCCACCAGCTTTGCTTTTAAGTTCTTGAACAAACACACCCCACCTTCTCCTAAATTAACCAGACTAATGACGCTGGTCCTCTTACCACAGACCAAACTTTTTCCATTTCTTTATTTCTCCTCCTCTCTTGGTGGTTATGGTCAGTTACATAAAAACAATCCCCTCTCTCCCTGGCAGCTTTTGTTTCTTAGCCCTATTTCCGTACACGGCACATGGTTTCTTACTAGCACTTTGAGCATGTGTGGTTCAGTGGTTAAGTGTCGAATGATGAAGCAGTAAGACACACCAAGTCCATCCAGGGTTAACTGCCCTTACAAAATCTAAAATCTGAGATCAAAATGGTAAACATACCTACAGACCAACACCAGGCAGGCCAGGTGAAGATACTGCACTGATCTGCTCTTCTTCTGGGCTTGGGGGGCAGAGCTGATGCACTTGTGCTGTGGAGCAAAGCTGCATTTGTATCTCTGCACATTCCCAAGTCAAAGAACTTTAGCATAGCCCTCATTTTGCCTCAGTTCCAAAGAGGAAGGCCATGGTGCCGCACAGAAGTCTGAGAATCAGGAGGGACACACTGCCCTAGGATAAACATGTTGCTTTGTTGTTGTTTTTTCTTTGTTTGGGGAGTAGAGAGAGTTTTGTTCTCGGCACTTCGTTATTCCTTCAAAGGAGTGGATGAGGACGCCAGGATGTGGCTTTGAACTTTTCAGGAGAAGAACCTGGTCCTGCTCTGGCCCTGTGTACATAAAAGCATTTGGTTTCCAATTATTATGAAGAGAGAAACTTCCTGGATCCAGGTGAGGAGTTAAGTAGACAAAACAAGAAATTCTTAGCTCAAGTGCTGTCCTCACTAAAGAAAACATGTCTATCTTCATCCAGACTGCAAGTTCAAACATAACCAAAAGTGGAACGGGGACCACTGAATGGCAGGCCTGGTGTGGCGCTGAGGGCTTCATCCCAGCATTCTCTGGAAGAAGCCACTGCTGAGTCACTAGATTCAATCTGGCAGTAGAGAAAACTGGATGAATGGATCAAACCAAACTAAAAAAATCTCGATCTTTCTTCCCAGCCGTACTGAAAGAGTCTGAGGAGGAAGAAAAGCACATGGTATGGAGGGACATGAGGACTGGAGAACCTGGTTCAAAAAATCCGTTTTCACTTACTCTGCTAAGCCTTGGCCAGCTCACCATACAGCACTGTACTTCAAACTTCTCCAAAGCACATTTTAAAAAATTCCTTTTTTGCTCCAAATCTGAATTTTAGGCTTCAGAAATAAGCAAACAAAAATAGTAACTTGTAAAAATTAAAATAGAAAATGAATAATAATAGCTTGTTATTGGTGAATTTTAAACCAAAGTGGAAACAATAATACAAGGAACTCCCATATACTTGCCTTCAATAACCATCAACTCATGGACAATCCTGAATCATCTATAAACACTAACGCAACTTCCCAAATAGTCACTCTAAATATACATATTGTGTTTACCCTCAAGTCCAAGGTAAAAACAGATCCTCAAGTGAAGAGTTCATGTAATGGCACTTCTCTTTGCTTTATTCTCTGATGCATTTTCTTTTGCTTTATGACCTGGAACAAGTCACTTAACTTTTCTGCATCTGTTTCTTTGTGTATCAAAACATGATAATGTGATGATGCTACTGTCTACCTTGCAGGGCAGTTTTAGGATCAAATAAAATAATTAAAATATGTAACCCAGCCAGTGTGGTTCAGTGGTTGAGTGTCGAATGATGAACCAGGAGGTCCCCAGTAGGGGGCATGCAGGAGGCAGCCAATCAATGATTCTCTCTCATTGATGTTTCTATTTCTCTCTCCCTCACCCTTCTCTCTAAAATAAATTAAAAAATATGTATTTTTTAAAAAGAATTAAAATACATAAAAATTATCTTGTATGCTGAAATTATTATACAAATTAAGCAACTGTTACTTATTTGAAAGATTCTATCACTGGAAAGCACGGCCATGTTTTACAAGAAAGAATGAAGGCGCAAGGGCACAGTGGCAGATAAGACACACCAAGTCCATCCATAGTGGGGAAGCGGATAGCTTCTGCAGGGAGGCAGGATTCTAATTTTTGGCTTAGGAAACCAACCCCTTCTCTTCCTGATTTAATTTACATCAAGAAACACAGCTACAGTATTTAATGGTATACTGTCGAAGATCACCTAGCTGAGTCAGACCTGGAAAAGCCTAGGACAGAAAGCAAGAAGGGAAAGGAGCCCAGCACAAGTGGTTGTCAACACACTGGAGTGGAAGAAAAATCAGCCTGTATTAGGTGGCCTATGGCTTCAGTGGGCTGAGCTCCTAGATCACCAACGCCACACCCATCACTTAAAGCCCGTGCACAAAGGCCTGGACCAGCAGCTGCCCAGATTTACTAGACCAACTTCAGAGACAGCGAGTATACTGTCTCCTGAGGATTATCCACATTAAGAAGTGCTTCCACATCCCAAAGAATAGTTAACAGCTTTCTAGTTCTCTCCTCTGGGCAACAAAGAAAAAGTCAAATCCCTCTTCCATATGGCAAGACCTCAAATATTTTTAAAACACCTGTTGTGCATCATATTCACCACTCCTCACACCTCATCCCAAAGTCTTTTCTTCTTGACTAAAATGTTTCCAGTTTCCACAGTTTTACAGCCATTCCTTCCAGACCACAGTTTAAAGAACTTCTGCCAGTCTGAAAGCCGCTCTTTTCTGGATATGCTCTGAGTTGTCAATGTCCCTCAAAGAATGTTGCATCCAGGAGGGGTTGTTGTGTTGGAGATGGAACATGAAGCAGACCCTTACTTCTGAGTACATGTGTAAAGAGCAGACGCCCAGCTATCTATGTGTCTGCCCATGCACTTCCAAAGTTCCTGTCATATCAGACGCAGGAAGGGGTTTAGCAATAACCAAATTTGGGGGAATCTGTTATAAGAAGAAACAGCAGTGAATTATGAGTAATAACATTTTGGTGCTTAGGCCAGATTCCTTGCCAGGACATTTTTCTTCCTGCTTAGAGGGATGGAGTAGGGACTGAATTGTGAGGGCAAGCTTGGAAGTGCATTAAACTGGGCTTTCTGAGAACCATGAAGTCCACTTAGCTTATAGTCCTCCAGTCTCAAAGAACTTCCTTAACACTGGAGTAAAGCCAGCCTCACATCTACCAAAAGATGGATGATTCCTGTGACTTATTTTGTGGATTTCAGAGACTATACACAGTTGTTTCCTCAGTGCCTGGGCTGCAACTGGCCACAACTACAGGTGACAGCGCTGTGGCTATCGTGCCTCTGCAATCCCCTTCACAGAGGACAACTGCACATACATACCAAACTGCAAAATGTGCAGACCTTATGACCCAGCAATCCCATGTTAGAAATTTACTCTGAGATAATGGAACACAGTTGCCAACATGTACATATGTGAACAGTCCTTAGAGTTGGTTAAAGTGGGGAAAATTGGAAACTACCTGAAAGTTCATCAAGAAGGGTCTGTTTATCCTGAAGGGGGGGGGTCTGTTATCTTACAATCTACTATACTGATATAAGAAATATGTATTTGGTAGACGAATATACCGTGTTCATTGACTGGTAGAATCAACATCATTGAAATGTCCATAGTACCCAAAGTAATATAGATTCAATGCAATCCCCATTAAAATACCAATAGCATATTTCATAGACCTAGAACAAACTCTCCAAAAATACATATGGAATAAAAAAAAAAAAGACCCTGAATAGCCACAGCAATCCCGAGAAAGAAGAACAAAGTTGGAGGGATCATAATACCAGATATCAAGCTATATTAAAAAGCCTTTTTTCTCAAAACTGCCTGATCCTGGCACAAGAACAGACATATAGACCAATGGAACAGAAGAGAGAACCCAGAAATCGACACAAGTCATTATGCTCAATTAATATTTGACAAAGGAGGCATACAATGGAGTGAAGATTGTCTCTTCAATAAATGGTGTTGGGAAAATTGGACAGATACATGCAAAAAAATGAAACTAGATCACCAACTCACACCATACACAAAAATAAACTCAAAATGGATAAAGGATTTAAATATAAGATGGGAAACCATAAAAATCTTAGAGGAATCCACAAGCAGCAAAATATCAGACATATGTTGTAGCAATATCTTTACTGATACAGCTCCTGGGGCAATGGAAACTAAAGAGAAAATAAGTAAATGGGATTACATCAAAATAAAAAGTTTCTGCACACAAAAAACAAACCACCAACAAAACAGTAAGAGAGCCACTGCATGGGAGAACATATTTGCCAATGTTATATCCAACAAGGGTTTAATCTCCAAAATGTATAGGGAACTCATACAACTTAACAAAAGGAACATAAACAATCCAATCAAAAAATGGGCAAAGGACCTAAATAGACACTTTTCAAAAGAGGACATAGAGAAGGCCAAGAGACATATGAAGACATGCTCTAAGTCACTAATCACCCAAGAGACGCAAATCAAAACTACAATGAGATACCATCTCACATCTGTCAAAATGGCTATCATCAACAAACAAGTGCTGGCAACAACCCTCGTGCACTGCTGGTGAGAATATAGACCGGTGCAGCCACTGTTAAAAACAGTATGGAGTTTCCTTTAAAAATTAAAAATGGAACTCCCATTTGACCCAGTAATCCCACTTGTAGGAATATATCCCAAGAAATCAGAAACACCAATCAGAAAGGATATATGCACCCCTATGTTCAGAGCAGCACAATTTACAATAGCTAAGATTTGGAAACAACCTAAGTGCCCATCAGCAGATGAGTGGATTAGAAAACTGTGGTACATCTACACAATAGAATACTACACTGCTGTAAAAAAGAAGGAACTCTTACCATTTGCAACAGCATGGATGGAACTGGAGAGCATTACGCTAAGTGAAGTAAACCAGTTGGAGAAACATAAATATCACATAATCTCATTCATTTGTATAATATAATGAACAACATAAACTGATGAACAAAAATAGATCCAGAGAACATAGAAGTATAGAACAGACCGTCCAACCTCAGAGGGAAAGCAGAGGAGGATAAGAGATCAACCAAAGAAAGAACTTGTATGCATGCATATAAGCATAACTTTGGACACAGTCAGTAGTGGGGTGAGGGTATGTGCTGAGGGGTGGGAGTGGCCCGGGAGAGGTCAATGGGAGAAAAAGGAGACATATTTAATACTTTAAACAATAAAGCATTTAAATTAATTTTTAAAAACAGTAAAGAAAAAAAAACAGGAAAGAAAGAAATATGTACTTGGGACTTTAACCCCAGCTTCTGGTCAGAGCTCCCCTAATCCTTGTAATTTCCTAAGCAATAAAGGTGCTAGGAACATTTTTTGTTCTTGGTCTTTGACCCTGGATCCTGACATAGAGCTCCTAAGTCCCTTTGAATTTCCTGGATGATAGAAGCATCTTTCGAGGCAACTCCTGCCTGGTAGGCTCCTGGATAGCTTCAGGATGGGGGCTGGTCACCAGAAGACTGAATTATGATTAGAAATTGGGACTTCTAATCATAGCTTAGAAGGGAGGGGATAGGGGCTTGAGATCGAGTTAATAATAAATCATGCCTATATAATGAAGCCACCATGAGGATCCCTAAAGCATGAGGTTCAGAGAGCTTCCTTCCGAGTTAGTGAACACAAGGGGGTGCTGGGAAGGTGGCACACCTGTAGAAGACATGGTAGCTCCACACCCCTTCTCACATGCCCGACCGACCCTATGCACCTCTTCCATCTGGTTGTTCCTGAGTTGCATCCTTTTATAATAAACCAGAAATCCAGTAAGTAAACTCTTTTCCTGAATTCCGTGAGCTGTTCTAACAAACTGTCAAACCAGAGGAGAACTTCCATTTATAGTTGGTTGATCAGAAGGACAGGTGACAACTTGGGACTTGCAATTTGAGTGGGGACAGTCTTGTGGGATCCAACATTAACCCCAGGCAGAAAGAAACACAACTGAACTGAATGGTAGGACACCCACTTGTTGTGTGCCAAGAATGGGAGAGTAGTTAGGTATGGAAAATCCACACCTCTGGTCACACAAGAGAGTAAAGTAGTAAGGAAAATGGCATTTCCCTTTCGCCATCATTCAATACAATGCCTCATCACCATTACAAACATGGCTGTTTTCCTTTTCTCTTTTTAATATATTGTTATTGATTTCAGAGAAGAAGGGAAAGGGAGAGAGAGACAGAAATGTCAATGATGAGAGAGCTTCATTGATGGGCTGCCCCCTGCATGACCCCTTCTGAGGACTAAGCCCGCAATCCAGGTATGTGCCCTGAAAGGGAATCAAACAGTGACCTCCTGCTTCATGGGTCGATGCTCAATCACTGAGCCATGCCAGCTGGGCACAAACATGGCTATTGATCTCTATTTCCCTAACTACCCTAACTAGAAAGATTTCCATGACATGGTGCTGGGTGAAGAAAGCATGCCAACATGAACAGTAGTAAGTTAGTAAAATTGTCTAATTATGTTATGCACAGAGACATTATCTAGAAGGATGGTAACCAAATGTTAACAGTGGCTGTTTTAGGGGAAGGATGTTTATTTTTCATTTTCAGTTACACAGTTATTCAAATTACAAAGAACAGGCTTATTATAAGAAATTCAAACAATAAACAAGTGTATAAAGTAAAAAATTAAACTTTTTCATACCAGTCCCATTTTCCAGATATAACCATTATTAATGTATGACATGCATTCTTCAAGATTTTCTTGTAAGCATATATAATAAAATTCGTATTTTTTCTTACGTTTTAAAGTAAAAATACAACCCCACACCTCATTGTTCTGTTACTTGCTTTTTTTTTCATGCTTTCAATGTAGCTTGGATTTTTTTTTAAGTATCTTTTTTTTTTTTAAAGCGTCATTTTTTTTTTTAAACTGGAAAAACAACAGTTATTTTGTTTGGGGAATAAAAAGTACATCAGGACAGGACACAATGCATGTGTGATCTGAGCGGCCCATGTATCACTCCCAGCCTTCATGTGAAGGCATAATACTGCTAACAGTACTAGGACCCAACTTTATACAATGTTGTATTATGCTTCTTTCTTTTTTTTTTTTAAGTCTGTTTCCTTTTTTTCTGCAATATGCTTCTCAAATGACAATGTAAGTAATAATAATTGCTTCCATGTATTATGCTACACTAGGAGCATTAAATATATTCCTAGTAGATATTACAGGAAAAGGCTTCTTGTGTTGAGGTCATCATAGTGGTAAGAATCCTGATATACTCAGCAGATCGAGAGATTTGGTGAGGACTCTGTTCTCCCTAAACCTTCAAACCCAAAGATGACTGCCAGAGCAAAGCCCAGGGCTCAGCAAGGATAGGCTCAGGCCGCAGCCTGAGCCAGAGATGCCTCCCTGGCCCAGGTATGCAGCGCCCACTGGGCCAAGGAGCACAAGGCTGAGGAAGGCAACACCATTGCTGCTTCAAAGTGCCCTTGCTATATGTTAGCAAAACAGGCCCCCATTGCGCTCGGCTTGCTGCAATCCCTCTTAAAAACCGCCCAAGCCCTAGCTGGTTTGGCTCAGTGGATAGAGCGTCAGCCTGCGGAATGAAGGGTCCCGGGTTCGATTCCGTTCAAGGGCATGTACCTTGGTGGCGGGCACATCCCCAGTAGGGAGTGTGCAGAAGGCAACTGGGTGAAGTTTCTCTCTCATTGATGTTTCTAACTCTCTATCCCTCTCCCTTCCTCTGTAAAATATCAATAAAATATATTTTTTAAAAAAATCGCCCAAGTTCCTTTATCCTTTCCTCCTCCTCCTCCTCCTCCTCAGATTCTAGTTTTGACTGTCATATACCTGAAGCAGAGCCCCACTGCCAGGGGAGCCAGGGCAGTGCTGTGTCCGACTTAGGGGAGCATTCATTTCCCACTGAGAACTATGAAGAATCACAGCAAGAAAGCAGGCCCCCTGAACTGGCAGATCACTGCACGGTGTTCAAAGCTGTTCTAATAACTGCACCAGAGACCACACCTGGAGGTGCTGACTTGTCCTGTGGTAAAAGCCTGGGCCGCTTCTCAGGGCTCACTGTCCTGTCCTCTAGGAAGTTCGCTGAAAAATTCAGTCATGGTTTTCCTTTTGGTGTTTTCTTTTCTGACAATAAAACCCATATTCCGGCCCTGACCAGTTTGGCTCAGTGGATAGAGCCTCGGCCTGCAGACTGAAGGGTCCCAGTTTCAATTCCGGTCAGGGGCATGTACCTTGGTTGCGGGCATATCCCCGGTGGAAGGTGTGCAAGAGGCAGCTGATCGATGTTTCTCTCTCATCAATGTTTCTAACTCTCTATCCTTCTCCTTTCCTCTCTGTAAAAAATCAATATATTTTTTAAAAAACCCATATTCTGTATAGAAAATATTTAATGGCAGTAAATTGTCAAAAAGAAAACAATAACTCATAATCTCAGCACTCTAAAATGGCCTCTGAGTATCTCCACATATCACTTCCAGCCTTCCATGTGGAGGCATAATACTGCTAACAGTACTAGGACCCAACTTTAATGCCTATGGAATAGCCCCCTTCTACTAAGAAGCTCAAAGTATTACCTGCAATTCTCCAAGTAAGATATAGACCCACTGAAGCTAAAAGAATTTGTCTCAAATCAAGCAACAGCTCAGTAGGAGATGCATTCACTCCTCCAACAAACCCCTTGCATGATCCCTCTATCCTGGAACAGGGCACAGCCCCCGCTAAGGCAATTAATTTCACAGAGATTTAAAGATGGTCATCCCTCTACTTCGGTCGTTATTCAAAAGTGGAAAATACTCTCTGAGTCAGGGATTGGCAGACTTTATCAGTAAAAGGCCAGATAGCAAAGATTTTAGACTTTGAGGGCTGCATATCTGTCATAACTACTCCACTCTGCTGTTGAAGCACCAAAAAAGTCACAGATAGTATGTAATCGGCATGGCTGTGTCCAATAGAATTTTATTTACAAAAACAGGTGGCCATCAGGATTTGGCCTGCAGGCTGCACTTGCCAACCTCTGCTCTTAGGGTTGCAGTCTTCCCTAAAAGCACCGAGATTTAGATACTGGCTAGATAGACTCTAATTTACATGCAAACCACTTAAGACATTAACTCACTTCTGAAGGGTTGGCCTGCTCTTTTCCAGTAGAGTGGGAATACAATCCTTTAACTATTAACCTAAAATCTTGGGAAGGAACAGAAATCAAGGATTGTTCTGCTTTATAATTGTGGTCAATATTACTAACAGATGAAAGGGAAAATATTTTACAGATCCATAGCAACCAGAAAAGAAGATAAATCAGGCTCAGGGAAAGAAAATGTCAAGAAAATAAAAAAGAGTATGAGGAAGAAAAATGATTTAATATAATCAGGCAGCTCCATTTGGCTTCAGTTAGCTAACTGGAGCAATGGGCATCTTATCCAAACCAGGAAATGAGAGAACTCGACAGCCACATTGGAATGATGGAGCATCTCCTTTCAGAAAACTTTACTTGGGGCAAAGATACTAAGATCATACACACTTGGGACATCTAGAGAAAAAAGCTGGGTAAGCTGTTGATGAGAAGCTGAACTACAGCCTCACCATAACTCACACCTGGGAAATGCTTTAAGCTCCTTACTCAATCTTTCTGACTTCCTCGCTCACCTGCAGAGCAGAAATCAGGAAGCAAACCCATTCCACCTCCTGGATCTGGAAGGAGAGCCCTGTGGTGTGCTGTTGGAGGTATGTGGAGGCTAACACCTCAAGAGAGAAGAGGAGTCCCTCTCTAGACGGAGAGCCTCAGGCCAGGATTGTACCAAGCTATGGTCCTGAGGACTAGAAAGAGAAGAGAAAAATCTGTGACTCTGTGGCTGTGCTCCAAATGCTGCGACAGCTCCAGCATCTTCTGGGCAAGAGCCACTCTTAAAAAACAGGCAGTAAAGTCTTGACACTGCAAATCCAAGCACATATTAATATACACTTTTAAAAAGCAGGTTTTACACTCCCCAATGTGGTCATTTCACCTTCCTCCTTAAAATGCGTTCACAGCTTTGCACTGCCTTTAGAATCAAATCCAGACTCTTCGTCACGACTCAGTACAAGTGCAAGACCCCACATTTCCCAAGCCTGCCAGGCCTCCAGCCTTCCCTGAGCTCCTTCCTCTCCCTCATCTCCCTCCAGCCACAGGAGCCTTCTGCCAGTTCCTCATGTTCCTCTTCAAGCTCTTTCCTTGCTCAGAGGCCTCCACATGCTAGTCCCTCTGCCAAAAAAAAATTCTTCTCTTTGCCTTCAGTCCTGTCCTTGCCCAACTCTTCAATCCAAAAATGAGTCTACTGCCTTATTCTTTGGTGCAAAGAATGATCCTTCCTTCAGTGATGCATGAAATCAAATGCTTATTTGCCTGTGTTCTCAGTGTCTGACCCCTACAGCAGGGGTCAGATCTATGTGATAGAGTCCTTGGCATGTAGCAGTCACTCAAATAAAAAATAAAACTAATGAAAACAGCTCCTTTTCCCCAAGCCTTGTTTTCATTTAAAATGGATCCTTAGAGGCTTAAGGCTATACTAAGCAAACCAATGCTGGGTAGATCGTCCGGTGGCTCACTCCTGCCACTCACCAGCTGCAGGTCACCACCTCTCTGAGCCTATTTCCTCATCTGAAAAGTGGCAAGGTTACAAGTTCAATCCTCAGTCAAGGCACATACAAAAATCAACCAATGAATGCATAAGTAAGTGGAACAACAAATGATGTTTCTCTCTCAAAAAGTCAATTAAAAAAATAAATCTAAAAAGGCCTCCACAGAAAAAGACTGAATTGCATGTGTAATTTCACTTTAGGAAAGGTAGAAGGAGGCAAAACTCAAGAAATTCACAATTCACAAGTCACAATTCATTGAGATTCTTTATATAAAACTTGACCTGCTGTCAATATCTGAAAAAGTCTCTGACTTGAGGGGGTATGCTGTATCTCTCACCACTTCCAACTTCAGAGACAGGAAGCCTGAGGGAGAGTTCCTGTGCTAAATCTAAACTGCACGAGACTGTGTAAGAGCTTCCTGTCTTTCCCAATGCCAAATGTATGCCATTGAACATGAATTAATCTCCCAGGCCAAATAACCTAAGAAAGAGGACCAATTATCAAAGATTCAAGAGAAGATTTTGTTGCTATAAATATAATTTTATATAACAATCATTCTGTTGTTTGTTAAAAACAACTATAACATTTACTGAATGATTACAATAGTATTCTAATAATATAATTATTCATCTGCAATGGCTATTAAAATGTAAAATGTTCATTTCCCTTAACCTAGTGATCCTATTTCTGGGACTTTATCCCATAGAAATACTTAGGCAGGAGTACGACACACAAATACAAAGATGCTCACTGCAGATTTGTGGTAGGGAAAAATTGCAAATCACCCAAATGCCCAACAACAGGAAATTGGTTAAGTAAAACATAGTATATCTTGATAATAAAAAAATATAGCTAGAAAGAACATATTGGCATAGGAAGATGTCCAAAATATATGAAATTAAAAAAAAAAAAAACTAGCTGAAAAACAGTATGAAAAGCATGGTCCATTTTTATAAAATGTTAGTTTTTAAAAAAATATTTTTATTGATTTCAGAGAGGAAGGGAGATGGAAAGAAAGATAAAAATATCAATGATGAGAGAGAATCATTGATCAGCTGCCTCCTGCACACCCCCACACTGGGAGTCAAGCCCACAACTTGGGCTTATGCCCTGACCAGGGATGGAACCATGACTTCCTGGTTTATAGGTCGATGCTCAACCACTGAGCTACCATGAACATGCTAAGTGTCCGGTCATCTGTCCAACCAAAGTGTAATTATGCTAATAATATGCTAAAGCCACTCAACCGCTCGCTATGATGTGCACTAACCACCAGGGGGTAGACGCTCCGAACAGTAAGTAGGTTAGCTAGCTGCTGGGTCTGGCTGATCAGGACTGAAAGACGGGATTGGACAAGCCCTGGAGCCCTCCCAAGGTCCCTCCCCAGTTGGCCAACCTCCCACGTCCCTCCTCAGCCTCAACTGTGCATCGGTGGGGTTCCTCGGCCTGGTCTGCACCCTCTCACAATCCGGGACCCCTCAGGGGATGTTGGAGAGCTGGTTTCGACCTGATCCCGCAGGACAGGCCAAGGGACCCCACTGGTGCATGAATTCGTGCACTGGGCCTCTAGTTTATTTTGTAAATGAGAAAAGGAAAATAAAATCTCTGTTAGCATTAGTCTGTCAATACCACAGAGTTTAATCAGTCATCAACAATGATGGCTCAGGATGCTCACACAGTGTGTCCTATCTCCCTTCTTGGGCCTGACTCACAAATTGTGCCGACTCAGCACGTCATGAGGTTACCATTAAACAGCAGCAAGCAAAGGCACTTGAATTTTCAGTGTCAGTTACAACATTGGGGGTCCATGTTTCTCTTAAAACTCTAGTGAAATTGCCTTGGAATTTGTGGTTAAAGCCTACCAATGGCAGAACTGAGAGCAGACAGCCTATCTAGCAGCATTCTAAAGCACAGCTGAGAAATCAAGTCCTGCTGAGTTGGGGAATGGTTTCTTTCTAATGAAATCCAGAGGGTGGGAGGCAGGGGAGCAGTCACTGGCAATCTGAGAAGAAAGAATAAACAGATCATAAAATTAAAAGGGAATGGGGAAGTAAGAGAAACTGGCTTCAAGGTAGGAAGGAAAGAAGTTGAGTGCCTACTGGTGAAGTCACTGATGTAAGTTACTACAGAACTTTCCAAATGATTCATGCCGGATATGGTTCTAAATCTGCTGTAGCAGGTGAAACAATGACAGCTACCCTGTCCTCATGACCGGAACATTCTCTTTCCACAGGACACTTCTGTCCTGGCCTAGCATCCTGATCAATATACAAGGTTCCTCTGACCCCAGGCAGGGCTGGCGCTTCTTGGGTAGAAGTACAGACACTGCTCTGCCCACCTGCTGCTCATTCCCCTCCTTATGAACGGAACTCCCATTTTCTTCCTCTGCTTTTCCTTGGCATGACCTTCAGGAAACTAAGGCCCATCCCAGCCCTAGGAAGTGAATACTAATTAGTAAACCAACAAGACCATCTCACTTTCCTGACATAACTCTAGCCAATGAGAAGCAAGCAGAGATCAATGAGGGCAGTTCTGTGGAGGTTTTTTTTAATATTTATTGATTGATTTTTAGAAAGTGAGAAGAAGAGGGAGAGAGGGAGGGAGAGGGAAAAGGGAAGGAGGAAGAGAGGGAGGGAGGGAGGGAGGGAGGGAGGGAGAGAGGGAGAGAGGGAGAGAGGGACAGAGGGAGAGAGGGACAGAGGGAGAGAGGGAGAGAGGGACAGAGAGACAGAGAGAGAGGGAGAGACGGACATCAGTTTGTTGTTCTACTTATTTGTGCATCCATTGGTTGATTCTTGTATGTGCTCTGACTGGGGATCAAACCCACAACCTTAGTGTATCAGATGATGCTTTAACTAACTGAGGTTTTGACTGGTCTTTAAAAAATAGTACAGTGTTCTTTTGCTGCTGATAGACTCTGGAAATCAAGTGTGATCCCTAGATGTTAGGGTTTACGGTAGTCAACTTTGGAATAGGAGGGAAACAGTTTAAAAAGACAAGCCAAAGTGCTGAGGAAGGCAGAGCAGTAAGTGACAAGGAACTCATGTCCTTAAGTACATTGCTGAAGAGATGACAACTGCCTCTGGGACAGGCAGATAACTTGCTATGTAAGATAAGTGCCCTTGTTGTTAGGCCATTTCAGTCAGTGTGTTCCGTTACTTGGGAGTCAAAACCATCCAGCATATCCAACAACACGGAACAAAAGATGCTTGCTATCCATCAATTCTCCAACTTCCAAGCATAACTGCACAGCTGGATTACTAGGGTATTAGATTCCCCTTTAACCCTGTGAAAGCAACTGATTTTGCCTACCCAGAACTAGAACTATTCTTTTTCTCCTAGTAGTTACCCTTTGCTTTAGAGGACTTCTCTCCTACTCCATGTGGTTAGAAGTGAGGACTGGGGGAGAACTTTAACCATAAACACTGGTGTTCTTTCTGGACCTCCAACAACAACTAGGTTTGTCACATGACCCAGGTGGAACTAATCTGAGTCCTTCCCCAGGATTAATGTAGGAATGTTGGAAGAAAAGGCCTTCTGGCCCTAACCGGTTTGGCTCAGTGGATAGAGCATCAGCCTGCGGACTCAGGGGTCCCAGGTTCGATTCCGGTCAAGGGCATGTACCTTGGTTGTGGGCTCACCCCCTGTGGGGAGTGTGCTGGAAGCAGCTGATCGATGTTTCTCTCTCATCGAAGTTTCTAACTCTATCCCTCTCCCTTCCTCTCTGTAAAAAATCAATAAAATATATTTTAAAAAAAAGAAAAAAGAAAAGGCCTTCTGCCTGCTGGAACTACAAACTGAAAGAACCAGAAACTCTGATGGAGGCATTCATCCTTCCTGGTACATGGGGAGAGTCAGATCAACACAAGAGTCAGAGCCCTGAGGACACTGTCTGAATACATAGATCAAGCCTTGCCCGAAACCCTGAATGCCCCAGTTACCTATACCAATAGTGTCTGTTATTAAGGTAATGGGAGTTAGGTTCTGTCATTTTCTTATAACTAGAAGCATCCCAACTAAAATAAACACCAACCTGCCCCACCCCCACTTTGAATCCTTTACTTTCTCTGGCTCTTCTTTCCCAGGCCTCTCTTATTTCTACTTCCTTTTCTCTACAGCCAGCTTCCCAACTCTGAGCAAACCAACCAAAAGGTATCCATCTTCCCACAGGGCAGGCTATGCTACAGGACCCTTCTGGGTCATTCCTCATAGCAGCCTTCAGAGGCAGCCTCACGCAGCCCCACAGCTGGGGGTAGGCAACATCATCATCCTCTTTGTCTCATCGTCCTCTCTTCCTTGCCTACCACTTCCCTGATGCTATTTCCAAGCCTGGCTGGTAAAGCTGTGGATGCCTTTTAGATCTGGAAAAGCAGGACTAAGCATTCCACTTACTTGATAACAATGCTCCGCATGTTCTCACATGCAAATGGGTGGGGTGCACCACATAAAGTCACTGAGTTGAAGGTGGACAGCACAAGTGAGGCAAGACCATCAAACAGAATTCTGCTGCCAGTTACATATGTAGGTATATCTATGTACACAACAAACATAAAATACATGTTTATGTATAATAACAACCATGTAAACTTTGCAGTGTAACCCATCAGGGGGCAGAGCAACGCCTACACATCTCAAGGGAGGTTCTCTGAGCATCAGAGGTGCCCTGTTCTGAGAAAACCTGAAACACCTAAGCCCAGTCCTACAAAACAGTTACAATAAGGGGCAGATATTCACACTATAAGGTGATTCTTTACCTTATAAAAGGATGTATTACAAGGTCCCATGAAACTGCCTGGACTCCACTGCATTTAGAATAGGGTTTGATTTGTAGAAGGCTGTACAGGTACTGTTAGCTACATAATCAAGGAGCCACAGTTGAACTGAACTTTTGTTGCTGTTGTATAATGTGATGAACAAAACCAGTTAATTTTATTTGTATTACTATTAATGACTTTTCCTTTTCTTTATTTCTTTTTTGATGTTGATAATCTTCACCCGAGGATTTCCCACCCCCCATTGATTTCTAGAGAGTGGAAGGAAAGGAGGAAGAGAGAGAAACATCAATGTGAAAGAGATATACCAATTGGTTGCTTCCTGCAAGCACCCTGACCAGGACCAGGGACCTGCAACCCAGGGATGTGCCCTTGACCAGGAATCGAACCTGCAACCACTCAGTGCATGAGCCCAATGCTCCAACCGGCCAGGGCACTATTACTGATTTTCTGTGTGGGATAAAAATGATAACACCAAATGTTATCATATCAGTTGAGGCAGGCAATTGATCCAGGGACAAGCAAGGCATTTCCTACCTAACAGCGTTTTACTGTAAAATGGAGTATTTATTGTCAATGTAAAAACAAAAGACCAAGTATCCACTTTATTGATCCATATAAAGTTTTAAAAGACTGAGTAATAATAAGTGCGGGTGATATTATATAGTTCTTACTACATAACTGTTCAAAATTTTGACAGGTATTCAACTCATTTCATCCTCTCAATAACTTCATGTGTAGCTACTATGATTATCCCTGCATTACAGATGAGTAAGTGGGTTACACTACCCAAGGTCAGGCGGCAGTAGCTGAAGGAAGACCTGTGATCAAATGCAGGCAGTCTGGATCCAGGGGCCACCCTCTTAACCATCATACTCTGCTGCACCCTTGATCTGGCAGTCACATGCAAGATGGCAAACAGTACAAGGAGAGGTGTGGAAATGAGTGCTACTTAGCCTATTGCCAAAAAGTTTGGGCACATGGTGCTGAGGACTTGACTAGGCAGTAAAATAGGGGGGAAAAGAAGGAATAATGATTAAAAGGAGGCACAAGAGAAGTTTCTGGAGAACTAGCTGTTTCTTGATTTGGGAGCTAGTTATGAGTATGTTTGGTTTGTGAAAACTCATCAAGCTGTACTTTGTACTAGTACATACATATTTTCATGAATAAAAAGTTAAAAATGGAAGGATAAATTTAAGAGGATTTTGGTAACATTATTAATGTGTTTTGCCCTCCTCGATTTTCCAAATGATCCAGAATATCCAAGCAAGGTACCATGGAGCTCAGAGGTCATGCAATCACTCATATGGACAATTGGCAAATTTTACCTTCTAGCCCGAGACATCCAGCAGCCCAGACATCAGCTGAGCTACAGGCAACATGGCATCATGGTTATAAGAACGGCACAAAGTGTTACAACTGCCTAGACTCAAATTTTGCCTTTGCACCTACTTAATGTCTGACGTTGAACATGCTACTTCACCTCTCTATAAAGCTGGTATAACACAGTGCCTAACTCCCATATGAATGCATAAGTAGTGGAACAACAAGTCAATATTTTCTGTCTCCCCCTAAATATATTTTTAAAAAAAGAAGAACTCAGAGGAGCCTACATAAGTTTTTTTTTTAATTAAGTTGCAGACATCATGTCACTGCATTCATAAATACTTCAGCTTTTATCTCCTAAGAACAAGGACATTAACCATAATACCGTATGTATCATACCCAAAGAATTTCACAGTTGCACAATACAATTATCTAATACACAGTCTATATTTCTATTTTTCCAAGTGCCCTACAAATGATCTTATTTTTTCAATTTAGGATCCAATCAAGGATCATAAGTACATTTAATCTGTCATGTTTTCTTTAATTTAGGATAGTACCCACCTCTTGTCTTTTTATATCTTTTATAGTACTGACATTTTTTAAAGAGTCTAGGCAGTTGTCTTATAAAATGTCCCACAATCTGGATTTGCCTATTTGCTCAGGATTCAATTCAGATGAAACATTTTTTGAAAAGTGCTACATAGTTGACATTTTATACTTCACACTGCAATACATAGGAGGTACCTAATAATAATTTGTTCCATTACTGTTGTTGCTACATTTGATCATTTCCTTACAGTGATAGCCACCAAATCTTTTCATTATAAAGAAATTCTTTTTCTCTTTGTAATAAGTAATCTGTGGAGAAATTCTTTGAGTCCTTGTAAATATTCTTTTCCCCAACCATCTTTTTATCCAATCTTTTTATAACATCTGTTGATAATTTGCCTGAATTGATGATCACATTAGTATTGCAAAATGGTCACTAGTGATGTTTACAGTGTTGTTGAAATGAACACTTGCAAATCAAATCCTATCTTTTCACTCACCTACATTATTATTTCATAACTATCCTATATATTAAAGAGGGAATATGCAAATTGACCATCACGCCGGTCAATTTGCACCCACAGCTGAGGCTAAGTTCCCATAACGACCCTTAAGGAGCAATCAGCAGGGACCTGAGGCTGTGCGCCCACCCACCTCCTGCATGGGGCTTGACAGGAGACCTCAGGCTGCTCCCCCCATCCTGGCACCAGGCCAGAGGAACTCAGGCTGCACCCTCTTCCCTGGTGCCAGGCCGGGGGACCTCAGGCCATGCCTCCCACCCTGGCCCCAAGCCAGGGGACCTGAGGCTGTGCCCCCCACCCAGCGGGACTTGACGGGGCCCTCAAGGTGTGCCCTCCGCCCTGGTGCTGGGCCAGGGGACCTCAGGCCATGCCCCCTACCCCAGCACCAGGCCAGGGGACCTCAGGCTGTGCCCCCTGCCCCGGCACCAGGCTGGGGTATCACAGGCCACTCCCTCCGCCCAGCAGGGCTTGATGGAGGACCTCAGGCCATGCTCCCCTGCCCTGGCACGCAGGGGACCTGAGGCTGCACCCTCCCCCCACCTGGCAGGGCTTGACAGGTTGGGACTGGCTGGGTCTGTATCTAGCCCAATGAAGGGGGACCATCCAGGTTTGGGTCTCGAGCGATTTTGAGGTGCACGTGGGTGGTTGAAGACTTGACTCTGGGTTCCATGGTGCACCCCAGACTCTGACAGGAAGAAGATTTTCATACACGTTTTACTAATTTTCTTTAATCTCTGACACTTCTATTATAGAGAAAGGGCAAGTAGCAATATTAAAATATTTCCTCTAATTAATCCCCTTTTAATGTGCATGAATTTCATGCACTGGGCCACTAGTAATATCATAATTATTTCAGAAGTTCATCTGCTGGACGCCTCCTGACAGTGATTCACAACACCTACCTGTCTTAAATTTCTCTGATCTCTATCCACCTGAGCAAGTACATAAAGTAGAAACAAACATATAAATGCAACTGGCTTTAGCAGTGGGAAAGGAGATACCTGTCTATAGAAGCAAGAGGCTGCCTAGTCTTTAAAGCCCTCTTTCCTATAGCAAATCAAATTCCACATCAAGAAAAGTCTATTTTTACATAGACAGTTCTATATTGAAGTCAGCTTAGGCATCCCAAGAAGGGAGAGAGGGGACACAAAGTGTTCAGGCAGTAAACTCTTGGCACAATTTTAAAAGATTCTTCAAATCATACTAGGATAGTACCAAATCACATGCACTAGCTGTTCCAGGCAGCCTGCTTCCCTGACCCTGTGAATGGTACTTCCTGGTCAATAGTTCTTTAGAGCCCAAACAAGCTGCATTAGAATCCCCTAGGAGGTTGTTTAAGAAACAGATGCTCCAGTCCCACCACTGACCGACTGAATCAGAGTCCTGCAGAGGACTCTGAGGATAAGTATGTTGACAAGCTCCCCAGGGGATATCATGAGCACTCAGGTTTGGGACCCTTGCTTATAGAAGAACCACTGTAGCCTCTAAAATGGGACTATCCCATAGTACACACAATGGTAGATGGTAGTTAGTATCAGTCCCATTATGTGACAGCTATCCTGCTAATTCCTGACTCCCAGGGCTCTGGAATGAGAGTAGAGGAGTTCAACCCAGAGGCTCTATGGCACCCCCGATTTATAGTTCACTAGAGCAGGGGTGGGGGAGGGAAGCAGTCCCTGTACTTAAGAGAAGTTACCAGATCTATTGTTCTCCAAACTTAGTCTCTACCAGAAGTCAGAGTCTGCTGTGGGGCTCAGGAATGTGTGTTTGCAACAAATTCTCCAGGTGCCTTTGATGCAGGGGGTCTGAGGGCCACACTTTGAGGGGCCCTGGCCTCAATGCTGCTCTACCCTTACCTATAAGCAGTCAAAGAGTAAAAGAGTTGGATAAAGAGTCTTAGTTACTTACCAAACCAAAGCAGCAAAATCTGAGGTCATATGGGAAATGTTTCTGAGCAAATAGCCACACATAAACATTCAGATGATATATAACCTTCCATAAGCGGTACTAGATTTCACTCCAACATTTCCTCCCACTGGAGGACTATAGGCAGGCTGAGACAAGAGTGGGAGACCAAGGTTCCCACACAAAGTCACACCTCAGGTTTCATATTAGTGGCCTTCAGAGGGGCAACAGGAGCACAAGGGTCATCCCCTGGAGAATACCTGAATCAAACAATCTTTCTGACAATCAAGTCTTGCCTGATTCCAGCTTCCCCTTCACACTGTGAGAGCAAGCTCTTGACAATTCTCTCTCACTTTCTCTTCCTATTCACCCAATCCTTAATCAAGATTAACATGTGTGCTTACAGCCCCAGAAACTGAGATGGTTTAGGCCACTGGCAGCAGGGAGCAAGGACCATGCTAATTATGGAAAATGGGGCAGACAGAGAAGAGCTAATCCACTCCATGCCAAGTTGGCCTTTGGCTCAATGGGAATCAGAAGCATGGCTGGGCAGACTGTAACAAGGACTCAGGGTGTCAGAACAGGAACACTTGCTGCCAGAGGTCATAGTGACATATCCTTCTCCTCCATGTCCCAGGTAACTTTCACCCTCATGGTACAAATGGGAAAGGTCACTCTGCAGACATCAAAGCATACCTGTGAGTTCCCAAAGACACCAAATCCATGACTGTAAAACCACCAACCAACCAGCTCTTGGGGCTCTTACCTGATTGGAACACGTATCTGGCCAAGCCCTGCATTAGCTCTGCTGGCCATGTTGGGGGAGCAGACTCCCCTGTTTCTCTCTTCAGACGAAATGTCAACTCAAAGCCAAAACCACTAGGCCCATCTGTTCCTGTAAATCTGAAAAAAATAAAAAGCAAATGTTTTTAGCTCAACTACCTTAGGAAAAAAACAACAATACTGTTTTGAAAGTCTAATAAAAGTTCTCCCTTATTCTTGGTGGCCTCAGCATCCAAAGCCCTTACTCAGAGGAATCTCCCATGTGAGCCTTGAGGGCAGAAAGGACCTCAATAAGGAGCCAGACCTCTAGCCTCACCCTCCAGCCAGCTACAGCACATGCGTATGACCTTGGCCCAGCCAATCACATTCCCCTCCTGGCACCCTAAATGATGAGCTCCACATTTTGTGGCTCTGGAACATTCCTTTCTGTGTGATTGAGGACCTAATCTTCCTTATTCAAGCTTCATATTCCTTCAAGTTGTTAATAAGCACCTACTAAGTCTGTACCAGTCCTGCTGTATGCTTGTGAGGATGAGACTCTTTCTTTGCTCCCACCTCCACCTTGGCCCACAAGAGTGCAAGCCTTGGACCAGGCTAGCTGGCCTCCAAACTCAGCCAGGAACCAGGCATACTCCAAATACTGGGAGGGCCTGCATTTTTTCCTGAAAACCCCATGTGCACTCATTAATCAGCACATAGGATTCCTGAAATCTGGCACCCCACATGCACTCTTCAATCACTGGAACCTCGAAGAAGCAAGGTTTCCTTCTCTTTCCATCCCAGGCAGCCCAGAATGATCAGAGTTACTGCCTCTGTAGCCATAGTCATCACCGTAATGACGAGGCAAGGAACGCCTCCCTCCCTGTCTGCTAGGAAACATTCAGGAGCCCCTGGAGTGGACTTCTGCTAGAAAGGGCAATTATATGGATTAGAGAGCAAGGCCTGGGGGTTGGGGGGAGGGAACACCTCCCTAGGTGAGGGAAGCATCAGGGAGAGTTCCTGAGAGCTCAGGAGGTCTGCCAGCATGAGAAGTGTTAAGAGTTAAAATGTGTTCATGATATAATTTTCAGTAATTAGATCTTGTACAAACATGAGCTACAATGATTATACACATGTAAGCTCCTCAGCATACAAATACAAACCATAAACTAAGATGACAGCCCACACCTCCTTGCCAGCCAAGCTACTGGAACAGGCTTGAAACAGAGGGGAGAATTCTGAAGGGATCGTGATAGTCAATGCCCAACCCTGGAATTTCACGTGGCATCTGTCCATCATCATCATCACCAAACCCAAGAGACCAGGCCCAGAGACTAGACAGAAAGATATTCCAAGTCTCAGGAGCTCTGACAACAGTCCTACCCCGCCATGTGCCGTGGTGGGGAGATTACCTCTCATAGCTGAGTTCTCTTAAAAGGCTGAAAAGGAATCCATCGTTAAAGTCGCCATGGTCATACCCAATTCTATTCAAAGGAGGTATCGATGGTTTGCATTTGCTCTGAGCATCTAACAATGTGGGAAACAAAATCCATTTTGAGGGTACACTCCTAGAATTTTGGAGACCATGCTAGGAGATGCTTGGCAGGATGCAGTGTAAACTATTTCTTTCTTTGCTGAACTGCCCTGTTTGGGGGCAATGCCATGCAGGAATGCTGAAGAAACAGCGAAGCAAATTGAGGCTAGAAGAGCTGCTTCCCCAGGGCTGCAGGTATGACAGGAGTGTGAAGAACTGGGGTAATGCAAGCCTGACAGGGAGCTAAAACTCTACAAAAGGAGCTGGGTTACTAGGTCAAAAGGAAGATTTCGAGCAGCCACCAATTAGAGGCAGCTTTGTAAAATGTATTAGACGATTACTCCAGGGCTTTCATCCTGGGCCAAGAAAAATACATGATTTCTAACCGCAAAATCTTGAGAAACAGACTAAAAGAAACATGTTCCTCGGTATGTGCAATAGGGGGAACCTTTGGATGCAGAGAGAAAAAAATAATGCATCCAAGCAGCACCACTTTCCTGAGGAGGGTTGGGCACACATGCACACACATGCGCACACATGCACATGTACACCATCTGCCTCCACACAGGGTGCTTTCTAGGCCAGTTCTCTGGTGGGCAGGCCAGCTTTCACAGGACTGACTGGGAGGGGCAGGCCCAGCCAGATGGTCTCCACCTGTGTTTGATTACCACCCACCAGGCTGGCTGGACACAACCTCTAAACTCTGAAACATGAGTCTGGAATGGGCCTGCCTCGGGATAAACACACAACCTGGAGCCTGTCAAATCTCTTTTTGGAAGCAGACTGCTCAGGCGATAGCCAAGTGACAGGGTCATTCAGTCTTTTAAGTCCCCTGCAGGGACCTGGCTTGATCTGGACTTCCTCAACATGAGAGCTTCTCCAGCCAAAGCTGTTCTGTTTGACCAGAGGATGAAGCCCCTTTTCTAAGAGCAGCTGTCTCTCACATCTTCTGAGAAAGGAAAGATGAGAGGAAATTGGCATGTGTGGCAGAAGGTGGGAGTTGGGTTTGAGCAACAAATGTTTGCTAAAAAACTAGTTGGTGGAAAAGGACGCCACTGGAATTTCTTACAACAGGAATTTTTTAAAAAATACATTACAGGTTCTCCCCAGTCTGATAAGGAGTGGGTGAGGGGTTCTAATTGTCTTGTTGCTGAAGAATGAATAAAATGGCCCCTCAAAATTGTTTCCAGCTAAAGAGCTTCCTGATCCTGCTCACTGAGGAGCCCAGAGGAGAGGCTGGCTTTGTCCTAGCAATTTGGTGAGCCTAGGCATGGCTGTGCCAGCCTTTACAGTAACATCAAACCTGCTGACGGGAAAAACATGTGTCTTGAATTCTAGATACAGTTGCCCAATCCCTGGAACCTGCCCAAAGGTCTGTCTCAAAGCATCTGACTAAGAAGGTATAACTCGGCCTCCCAGAGGCCAAATAACCACTAATGTCACACAGAGGCCAATAGGAGAGATTTTCCTGACCTTGGATTCCTCCCAGAGCCCTCATATCAGGCCTCGGATTCTACCTGACTGCTACCATACTTTGAGTGACAGCCATTATTACAACACAATTCAGTAAACAATTACTAAATAAACATTTGCAAAGATGATGTTTTTACTTTTAACAGTTCACAATTATTGACACTTCATTAACTATTTTGAAATGGTGTTTGGTAACTACAAAAGTACTATATACTATGTGTAAAATAGTGTAAAATCCTTTTGAAATATGTTTATATGGTAATATTCTGACATACCTATGATTTTTTAAAATTCCAGCTATAGAATATTAATTTTATATGATCTTTTTTTTAAATTTATCTTTATTGTTCAGATTATTACAGTTGTTCCTCTTTTTCCCCCCATAGCTCCCCTCCTCCCAATTCCCACCCCAACCTCTGACCTTGCCCCCCCATTGTCCTCATCCATAGGTGTACAATTATTGTCCAGTCTCTTCACGCATCCCCAACACCCTTAACCCCCGAAAATTGTCAGTCCACTCCC
>PVJC01021019.1:0-28663 GCA_004026665.1 Murina feae
ATCCTAAATCAGTCATTAATTAGTTAATCAGGCAAACAGACAACCATAGGTTGGTGCCTGTCAAGAGACCTCAGGTAAATGTGTTTGGCTTTGATTCTCTCTGACCCTTCCCTATGGTACCTACTGGACCTCTGGACTCACCTGATTGGGAATTCTGAGAAGGTCTTCATGGGAAAGTCCAACCTCCTGGATGGGTGATGATGGAGACTGCACTCTCTGCCCAGACAAGACAGCAGGAAGGAGGCAAACACAAGCCTCTTAGACAAACTCAGGATTCCAAAAGCACCAACCAGGTCCCATCCAGCTCAAGGTCACACACGCTGAAAGCTGGAGATATTTACAGCTCCCCATGTCTGCTCATGAGGTGCACTTCTGTCTTATTACTCCAACCACTAATCACATGATTTCCCTGTGGGTCTGGACAGAAAGCAATGTTTTCCTGGAGATTCTGTGTTCCCAGAAGAACAGCTTAGGATTCAAGTGAGTCCAGTTTTTACCAGTTCATCCTTATAACATTTGTTGGGTTTCAGAGGACTAACATCCCAGCATCTTATCCCAACCTAATTTAAAATTTTTCCAAATTTAAGGTTGAAGATATAGTATGGAATAGAAAACTTGAATCTCCAAATAGTGACTTGTGGTAGGGACACAGGCCCTGATATCTACAGAAAATTGCTATTTTTCTTTTCAACAAGGGGGAGAACTAAGTTCCTTTGTTATAAATTTTGAGTATTACACACTAGGCTTCATGACACATTAGCCAAAAGAATTTGGCATTTCAACCTTATATCACAAGTTAAGAGCTTTCATTTAGTCCCTCACTATGAAATATTTGTTAGTTATAAGAAGCATGTTTAGATTTTTTTGCACTCTAATCTAAGCTTGTAATAAAAAAGTAAATAGACTCTTCCCTGTAGCCTCCAGGAGAAATGTAGCCTTGCAAACATCTTGGTATTAGCCCACTGAGACCCATTTCCTGTTTCTGACCTCAGAAACTGTAAGAGCATGAATGAGTTTGTTTAAATAACTCATGTGGTCATTTTACATTAGCATTAAAAAGTGCAAACACATTTATCCAATGAAATTTTCTTCAGGAAACTGAGATCAAGTGTCTTAATTCATTAATTTAGCCTCCCCCGGGTAAAGGCATTTTGAGTTGTAATCTCCCCTTAAGTAAATCAAATTTCTAAATCAGTTTAGAGATATTTGGCCACTTTAGCTGGCAATATGTTATTGCATAAATGTGAATGTGCATCCAATTTTGGTGCCTTTGAGGCATTAACATAGGAAAAGTAATTTATCACTTAAGTTCATGTCTACCATTTACTTTACATCCTCCTGTCTATATTTTTACATCTTTTCATTTTGTGTTAATTCAAAAATTCATTATTTTCATTTCTATCTTCTTTATTTTTTATTTTTTATTTAATTTTATTGGGGTGACATTAGTCAACATGAACATATAGGTTTCATATGTAGATTATTAATTTATAAAATCTGTATCTAGGACCATGTGCCCACCACCCAAAGTCAAATCTTCTCCTGTCACCTTATATTATGACTCCTTTCTCCCCCACACCCCTCCCTCTGGCAACCACCACGCTGCTGCTTGTGTTCATAAGTTTCAGTTTTATATTCAACATATGAATTAAATCATATGGTTCTTAGCTTTCTCTGTTTGACTGATTTCACTTTCCATAATGTTCTCAATGCCCATCCATGTTATTGTAAATAATGCTCTTTCATCCTTTCTTATGGCTGCCTAGGACTCCATTGTGTATCTACACCACATCTTCTTTATTCAGTCCTCTATCATAGGTGCTTTGGCTGTTTCCAACTCTTCGCCACCATGAATAACACTGCAGTGAACATAGGGGTGCATATTTCTTTGCATATAAGTATTTCGAGTTTTTCAAGTATATACTCAGGAGTGGGATTGTTGAGTCATGTGGTAGCTCTATTTTTAATTTTTTGAAGAATCATCAGACTGCTTTCCATAGTGGTTGTATTAGTCTACATTCCCACCAGCAGTGATTGAGGGTTCCCTTCATACTACAGAACTATGATCATCAAAACAGCATAGTATTGGTAGAGAAAAAGACACACAGATCAATGGAACAAAATAGAGAGCCTAGTCATAAAATCACACATGTATGGACAAATATTTTCCAATAAAGATGCCAGAAATGCACTTTGGAATAAAGATAGTCTTTTCAATAAATGCTGCTGGGAAAACTGGAAAGCTGCATGCAAATGAATGCAACTGGATGGCAGTTTGTCTCCTCTATTTTCTTTAAATTTCTTTAAGTTTACTTTCAAGATAAAATATCATATTTTCCAGCGTATAAGATGACTTTTTAACCCAGGAAAATCTCAAAAATCTTATCAAATAACAAGAAGGCTAGTGAGAGAAGTGACCCAACTACCTCCTCTACTTTATCCCTCTACCATTTCTGCCATTTCAGCAGTTTTATCTCGACTTTTGAAAAGATTTTCCTGGGTTAAAAGGTCGTCTTATACGCCAGAAAATACATTATCTATATTAATAAAAGGGTAATATGCTAATTGGACCAGACAACTTCAGGACATCCTTCCAGACAGTGGGAGGGGCCAAGGCAGAGGTGATCGGGCCAGCAGGTGAGAGCAGTTAGAAGCAATAAGGTGGGCAGTGGAGAGCAGTTAGAGGTGATCAGGCAGGCAGGCTAGCAATTAGGGGCAATCAGGCAGGCAGCAGGCAAGCAGTTAGGAACCAGTGGTCCCAAATTGAGAGAGGGTGCAGGCCAGGCTGAGGAGACCTCCTCCCCTGTGCACAAATTTCATGCATCAGGCCTCTAGTATTAAATAATTTGCTTGTAGCAATAGCTTACTGATACAATAATTAAAGGAAATATAAGTGAGAACAGTAGTTATCTACTGTTGATTATTGTCTGCACTAGTTTTTTTTCCTGAATTATAAACTGTTTTAATTAATTGATAAATATTGAACTTTGTAGCCTATAACAAATAATATATCTCTTCTTTAATCTCTCATGGAACATTGACAAAAGTCAGTTAACTTCTTAGTCACAAATTTCAAAACATCAGAAGTAAAAATTAAAATATATTCTCTAACTACAAGGCCATAAAACTCAACTAAAAAAAATGTTTTTGGGCCCTGATTAGTTGGTTCAGTGGATAGAGTATCAGCCTGCGGACTGAAAGGTCCCAGGTTTGATTCCAGTCAAGGGCATGTACTGTGGTTGTGGGCACATCCCCAGTAGGAGGTGTGAAGGAGGCAGCTGATCAATGTTTCTAACTTTCTATCCCTTCCTTTCTGTAAAAAATCAATAAAATATATATTTTTTTAAAAAAACCTTTTTGGGGTAATTTTTTAAAGCAATCTCTTTAATTACAACTTGGCCAAAAGAGAATTATTCAAACTACTATTTAAAAGACATCAATGAGCTCAGTCAGTGTGGCTCAGTGGTTGAGTGTTAACCCATGAACCTGGAGGTCATGGTTCGATTGGTTTGATTCCTGGTCAGGGCACATGCCTGGCCTCCACTTTGACCCCCAGGAGGGGGTGAACAGAAGGCAGCCCATCAGTGATTCTCTCTCATCATTGATGTTTCTATCTCTCTGTCTCTCTCCCTTCCTCTGAAATCAATACAAATATATTTTGGGGGGTGGAGGGAAGATTATAATGACAGCTCTATCTTGAAACTCAGGGTGTGACCAAAGTTGTACTCAGTTGAAAAATATCCTTAACAAAATAAGTCAGTCAGAGAAGATAAATATCTCACTCATTAGTGGAATATAATGAACAACATAAACTGATGAACAAAATAAAGAACCAGAGACATAGAAACAACAAACAGACTGTCCAACCTATGAGGGAACATAGTGAATGAGGGGTAAGAAATCAACCAAAGGACTTGTACGCATGCATATGAGCATAACCAATGGACACAGACAGTAGGAGGGTGAGGGCATGTGCTCCAGGGCAAGGGGGTGGAGTGAGGGGGACAACTGGGGAGAGGTCAATGGGGGGAAAAGAACACTTATATAGTACTTAAAACAATAAAGAATTTAAATTAGAAAAATATAGATCCTTAAATATTTCTGTTAAAAAAATAAATCATGAAATTAAATTGAATTCATTAAAAGAACAAAAAAACTTCAGAAAAGCAGATTAAGTTTATAACAAAGACAAAAATTAATGGATTTAAAAACAGAAAAACAGAATTTATAAATCCAAACCATACTGATACCTAATAAATATAATCAAGAAAAGAAGTTAAGAAACACAAACAAAAATAGAAATTTTACCAGAGACTAACACTGTTTTTTTCCCCCTTAATATATGTGTTTTATTGATTTTAGAGAGAGAAAGGAGGGGAAAGGGAGAGATGGAAACTTCAATCAGACGCTTCTTACACTGGGGATAGAGCCCAAAACCCAGGCATATGCCCTGACAGAGAATCAAACCTCTCAGTGCATGGAACAATGTCCAGCCAATTGAGCCACAGCAGCTAGAGCACTTAACATTTTTAATTTTATTTATTTATATTCTTATTTTTATTTTTTAAAAGACAGTATTCATTGTTACTGTATTTCAGACAACTGTATTTAAAAACTCTCATGGGGGGGTTCATGTTCCTGTAACCAGGAGAGGTGAAAAGAACACATATGTTTGTGTAGGGAAACTGGTGAGCCTGTTTTATACAACCAAACAAGAATGCAGTTTCACTCTTGAGTCATTCTTTGATCTTAAAGCATGAATAGAATCCTGAGCATAATAGAAATATATCATGGATAAAACTGATAATGATCATTTTCCATGCTTTACAACCTTATGAAAAATTTAGAGGGATGGATTCTATTATTCTTCATAGTAATCAAAGAATCACATTATAGGAAACACTGAACATTTTCAAGGGAACACATTAAGATAACCCAATAAAATAGAGAGAAACACCAACCATTGTCAATCATATGTATAAACCCCCTTCCCAATGGGCATCATTCCTCCATACTTCAGTGAATAGATGCATAGTATGAAGAATAAACAATTTGCATAGTGATTTAAAATTTTGCTTCATCATATTGAAACTCATCTGTGATTTGTGGTGGTATTCGATCAATCTACTTATTAAAATTTATCTTTCAATGAAGAGTCCTCTTGGTGACATGGATCTGATAATCATTTTGCAAGTGGCTAAGTTAGGGATATGAACTCTGAGCTGAAAGAGAACAGGATCCTAATGAGGAGAATAAACCCAGTGACCAGCTATTAAACACACTGATATGTCAGAATCTACATTATCAGGAACAGCAGTTGAGACAGTGATATACAAAAGAATGTCAGCTGTAAAAGTGAACAGCAGAGGTCTCAGATTTTCCTCTCATACAAAACTGTAAAAATTGTCTTGGTCATTACATGTAGTTTTTCCATAGGAGTAGTGCAATTCAGGATGATTTTTTTAGTAAAAAAAAATTATTTGGTATGGTATATGTCATTTGAGAAAAATTATTCTAAAGATATCCGTGTTGTTTCATTAGGTAAATAGAATTTTCCAACTATATCTGATGCATGATGGAAATAAATTGGGGAAAGTAGAAAAACAACAAAGAGAATAGTTGTTGAATATCTTAGAGAGCAGACAACTTAATTGAGTTACGTAAATGGAATAGAGAAGATGAGGTCAAAGAAACAAATTCCAGGAAATAAATGGAAACAGCAAGTTCTACTTTCATGGTCTGGAGATCATCACGATATCTGACTCTGAACCTTCCACCCCTGCCATCATGGGCACATCTTCAGCCTTAGGACAACTGGCCAGTTTGTAGTTTCCTTCACAAAGAATGTCTTCAGAGCCTGTTTGATGTCCTTATTCCTGAGACTATAAATGAAGGGGTGCAGCATGGGTGTGACCACAGAGCACATGACCCAGGCTGTGGCACTTGAGTGTGCATTGTGCGTAGCAGCAGAGCTGAGGTACAGCCCTAGGATCGTACCATAAAGTAGACAATTGAGAGGTGAGACGCACAAGGAGAAAATGCGTTATACTTCCCCTGAGCTGATGAAGTTCCATGTGTGCAGGACAGACTTTTAGAAGTGAGTAAAGGAGCCCAGTGAAAGGACCACCACCAAGCAGGAGAGCTGAAAAAATACATCGCCGTGTTAGTTAAAATTGTCTCAGAACAGGCAAGTTTGATCATCTGATTGAGTTCAGAGAAAAAGTGTGGGATTTCCAAATCCATGAAGGACAGTCCTCATGCCATTAAGCATTTTAGCAAGGAAATCAGGATACTCATGATCCAGCATATCACAACCAGCAGTCCACAGAGCTGGGGGTTCATGATGATCATGTATTGCTGGGCATGGCAGATGGTAATAAAACCATCATAGGCCATCCTAGTGAGGAGGAAAACATCCAAATCAGCAAAAAGTATGACAAAACACATCTGGGTGATGCAGGCTTCATAGGTGATGGCTTAGCTCTGTGTCTGGATTTTCCATAGCATCTTCAAGATGGTGGTGGAGGTGAAGCAGATGTCTACCAAGGACAAGTTGGAGAGGAAGAAGTACATGGGTGTGTGGAAGTGGGAGTCTGAGCTGACGGCCAGGATGATGAGCAGGTTTCCCAACACAGTGATCAGGTACATGGACAGGAAAAGCCCTAATATGAGGGGCTGCAGTGCTGGTACAGGGTGAAGGCCATGGAAGAGGTGAAAAGTGGGTGGATTCTAGATGGATTTTGAAATTAGAGCCCTCGGAGTTTGGCAGGGGATGGAGAGGGATAGAGACAGAGAGAGGCATGGATGACTCCAGTGTTTTGACCTGAGAATCTGGGCCACTAGGAAGGACACTGAGGCCCAGAGATGCAAAGGGAGCTGCCCAGGTTGCATATAGGTCCACAGTGGCCTCATCCCCAGCCAAGGTGTGGCCCTGATGTGAGAGCTCTGGTGGTGGGGTATCGTGAAGGGCAGAGCCTACCTCAGAGCCAGGTACCTCCTTCCTTTGTCTCTGAAGTCCACACCTCAGTATTTCCCCTCTGGCCCTGTTCTCTTCCTTTCAGTCTTGTTTCCAGAACTACTGCTCCCTGGAGACGCAGACCATGTGCTTCTGGTTCCTTTGTCCTGAACTCACACGGCATGAGCACCTATGAAAGCCTTATGTGGAAGAGCCTGGAAGCAGGGGTGGGGATGGGGCACATTCCTCCCTCGGGGGTGGGTAGGGCTGTGTCCAGATGCCCAGCAGCACCTCCAGAGCATCCAGCTGAAGGGCGGCATCCTCCCAGGCCAGGGAAATCTAGCTGCATTGCAGAACAGCCTTTCTTTGGGGCCCTGCAAGTGCCTGCCCACAGACTCGGCTCCCGCTGCCCTGACCAGTCACCTCTCCCACCCCCTAGTCCTTCAACACATTTCCTCCCAGGAGCTCTGACTGTGGGATTTTGGTTTTCGCTATCCTTTCCCTCTCTACCCAGCTCTGCCACCCCCAGGACCTCCTTCCCACTGGCCACCACAGTCCTGGCTCCTCCTCGGAAGTCCTAAATAGCCCTGGCAGGGCTGTGTGTGGCCAGAGTCCCAGAGCAGGTGTCCAACTCTCTCTGGAACTTTTCAGGTCCTCCTCTCCACCACTGGGCATGCCTGGTTCCCTCTTGCCTCTCCATGTCAAAGGCCTCAGAGGGGTCTTCTTAACTCATTTGTACTTCACTGAGCACTGACCCCTTGCCCTAGCTAGAGGGGAGACAGAGTGACCACCATTTAGAAGCTTATACTTATAGAGGTCTTTCTGGGTCTTACTAAAGCAGCCCAGCCACCTCCCAATGGTTTATGAAAGAGGCTCTCATGTTCCTGTTTTACAGATAAGGAGACTGGAGCACAGACAGCTGAGGTTACTCACCCAGAGCCACACTACCAGACAGTAGCAGAGTTAGGACCTGACCCCTGGCCACTCTGGTCTTCTGCTCTCATGAGAGCCATACACAAGGTTCCAGTTTTCCATTTTTATCTAGAGGAGAGAGACAGAAAATAGCAAATGAGCAAGAACATACTATTCAGTAACAACAATGAAAATCTCAAAGGAGTGGGACTAGGGGAATGTCTGCTTGGAATGGGGGTGAATGATTCACTCATTTTTATAACCTATAAAAGCTGGCATACTCCAGGTCACAATTTATTACAGGGAAAGGATACCAATTAAAATCAGTAAAGGAGAAGGCACATGGGTGGGACTGAATAGTTACCAGACATGACATCCTAGTGTTCTCTCCCAGTGGAATCACAACTCTCAACTCACCCAACAACAATGTGACAATATGCATTATTTCCAACCAGGAAAACTCACCTGAGCCTTGGTGTTCAGGGTTTTTACCAGAGATTGTTCACAAGACTTGAATGACCACTCATGTGCTGACTCAGCCCCTTCAGAGGACAAGCTAACATTGCATGGTGTCCCAAGGCCTCCACAATGAATCACATTGTGAGCATGACTCTTTGGGGTGGTCTAAGATCTGAGGTATACAGATACTCTGATCAGGCAAGACACTGCAGGGCCAGAAGAAGGTAAGTGCATCATGCAGACAGTCCTTCCTTTGGGAGGTACAGGATTAGAGAACCCCAAGCCCTCTAGTTAACTCTTTACTGAACAGAACTAAATAGTGGACCAGGAATGCATATTGAAAGAATTCATGTTAAAAATAAGTTGGAAGGAAGTGGGTGCTTACTTTATCCAGCCTTCAGATGAGACTGCAGCCTCACCATCACCTGGACAGCAGCCTGTGAAAGACCCTTAAGGAGAAGCCATGCAGCCCTAACCGGTTTGGCTCAGTGGATAGAGCGTCAGCCTGTGAACTGAAAGGTCCCAGGTTCGATTCCAGTCAAGGGCATGTACCTTGGTTGCAAGCACATCCCCAGTAGGGGGTGTGCAGGAGGCAGCTGATCGATGTTTCTAACTCTCTATCCCTTTCCCTTCCTCTCTGTAAAAAATCAATAAAATATATTTTTTTTTAAAAAAAGGATAAGCCATGCAGATGTCTGGGATGAGAGAGTTCCAGGCAGAGGAAACAACAGGTGCAAAGGTTCTGAGGTGGGACTGAGCTTCCAAGAAGAAAAGGAAGGCCAAGACAAGATGAGGGAAAGAGGTGAGATCAGAAAGGCCACTGGGAACAAGGTTAGAATGCCTTATGGACAGGATGACACCCACCTGGGGCCTGAACAACTGAGCTGTTGTTCCATACACTAAGAAGGGGGAAATCAGAGGACAGACTCCAAGACAGCCCTCATGATCCCTGCCTCCTGGTGTCCGTGTGTAATGTCCTCTTCTTAAGTGAGGGCAAGGCCTCATGACTCACTTAGAATAATAAAGTAAGACCAAGGTGGTGAGATGTCACTTTTAAGATTTGGTTACAAGAGACTTAGATTTCCATCTTATTCCCATAGTTCTCTCTCTCTCTCTCTCTCTCTCTCTCTCTCTCTCTCTCTCTCTCTCTCTCTCTCCCTTTTCCCCTCTCTTTCTCACTCTTCCTCTATCTCTTGCTCTGGTGAAACCAGCTTTCACATTGTGAGCTGCCCTGTAGAGAGACGTATGTGGTGAGGAGCTGAGAGCTGCCTACTGAACAGCCAGTGAGGAACTGAGTCCTGCCAACAACACCTGAATAGACTTGGGAATGGGCCCTTCCCTCATCAGCCCTCAGCTGACATGGTGGCCCATTAAAGACTCTGAAGCAAAGAATCCAAAGAAGCCATAATTCATTCCTGACCCACAAAAACTGTGAGATCATAACCGTTTGCTGTTACTTTAAGCCCTTACATTTTGGGCAACTTGTTGCACAGCAATAAATCACTAACACAACAGATTTGGCTAGAGATTAGGAGGTGAATCAGAAGTTACAGCCTTTGCAAGTTTGAAATGAAACTGTAATAGACATCTGGCTTGGGCTGGCTTCCCCAACTGCAGAGTCTGAGACAAGGATTGAGTGCAGGTACTTTATAAGAAGGGAGTCATAGAAAGCATGAGTAGAATAGGAAGGTGATATATAGGCAGCAAATACTGAGTTTGAATGAGCTCATTTCTGTGGTGGGCACCTGGGGCTCAAACCTTCCTGGGACCTCTGAGAGTGTGTAGGACACACAATTGAGAAGTGAAGGAGCTGGGGTACTGACCCACCAAAAGTGATGGAGGGTCATTCTCAGGGACGCTAACTTCCTATCAATTCTGATCTGTAGTCACATGGGTCATAGAAAGCCCCAGGCAGAGCATCTTGGGTGTTCACCAGAGCAGGGACTAAGGTGAGATGAATGAGGAGCAAAGATTGATTGTTCCCTGGGCCTCTGTTCTACAATGTCTCAGTACATTGCTGTGACAGATTCCTTCTTAATTCAACATTTTGCTACTTCAATCTTTATGCATGTTTTGCATTAATTTTGATTTTTTAAAACACTGCATTCAAATAAAGTCATCTTGACTATTGAGTCCTTTGGTGCCCCCTTAAATTTTGCTACTGAGGCAAGTGCCTCACTTCTCACCCTAGTCCCATCCTTGAGATTCATAGATGAGGGCATCAGCACACATGGAGAGGACTTGGGTATCAGCTGCCACAAATGAGTCAGGGCAGACTCAGATCTGCTCTAATAACAAGCAAACCTCAAAACTCGGGGGTTTAAAGCATCAGAGATTTTCCTTTTCAACTGGCTACTGTCCGGGTGAAAAGGAAAAGAAAAGAGTGTGTGGTCCTTCTTAGCCTCCTTCCCTGGATTATTTTTCTCTAATGTGGTGAAATGTATGTCATGTAAAATTTATCATCTTCTCCGTTTTTTGAGTGGACACTTCACTGGCATTAAGTATATTTACATGCAATCATTACCAGCATTCATCTTCGGAACTATCTCATCTTCACAGTCTGGAACTCTGTCAATTAAACACTGACAGCTCCTCCTCCTTGCCCAGCCTGTGGTGCCCACCGTCCTACTTCCTGTCTCTATGAGTTGGACTCCCCTTGGTACCTCATAAAAATGAAGTCTTACAGTATTTGACCTTTATCACTGTTTTATTTCATTCAACATAACGTCCTGAGGGTCAGCCATGTGGTAGCATGTGTCAGAATTCCCTTTCTTTTTTAAAAAAATAAGTAAGTGGTAAAAACATAAACAAAATGTATCATCTTAACCATTTCTAAGTATGCAGTTTAGAAGTGTTAAGTACATTCACGTGCAACTGACCGCCAAAACTTTTTCCTCTTCCAAAACTAAAACCTACTAAACACTAGTAGTTCCCCCTCCTCCCACACCTGACAACCATCATCCTGAAACCAGCTATTTTCAGTTTATATGACTTTGACTACTTTAGATAGGTCATTTACTAGAAATTTAAATCATGCAATATTTTTTTGTTGTTGTTTTTTTGACTGGCTTCTTTCACTGAGCATAAGGTCAGCAACTCTCTTTCCTCTTTCAAATACTTATTTCTGTGTTGTGAGAGAGAAACATCTGTCAATTACCTCCCTTATGTACCCTCACTGGGGATGGAACCTGCAAACTAAGTATATGCCACAACATTTTTTTTTTTTTTTGGTGCATGAAACAATGCTCCAAATAACTGAGCAACAGACCAGGGCCATATCCCACACATAAATGAGTAGCTATGCAGCATGAAAAATATTTTTGCATAGAAATAAATGATAGGGCTATTTTTGCTTCACCATATTGAAGTTCATCTCTGTCCCTAAACATATAAGGTCAGTCTATTTATTAAAATACTAGAGGCTTGGTGCACAAATGTTTCTGCACTCTGGGGTTGTCGGGGGGGTCCCTCAGCTGGGCCTGTGCCCTCTCGCAATCTGGGAACCCTCGGGGGATGTCCACCTGCTGGCTTAGGTCCGATCCCCAGGAGATCTGGCTTAAGATGGCAGTCAGACATCCTTCTGGAAGCCCGGAAGCCCTCGAGGGATGTCCACTTGCCAGCAGGGAGTATGCCTAAGCTGCAGTTGGACATCCTTAGCGCAGCTGAGGAGGCAGGAGAGGCTCCCACCACCACTGCTATACTGGCAGTCATCAGCCTGGCTTGTGGCTGAGCAGAGCTCCCCATGTGGGAGTGCATTGACCACCAGGGGCAGCTCCTACATTGAGCATCTGCCTCCTGGTGGTCAGTGTGTGTCATAGTGACCAATCATTCCCAATCATTCTGCTGTTAGGGTTAATTTGCATATTACCCTTTTATTATATAGGATAGAGGCCTAGTGCATGGGTTGGGGCCGGCTGGTTTGCCCTGAAGGGTGTCCTGGATCAGGGAGGGGGTCCTGCTGGGGTTCCTGGCCAGCCTGGGTAAGGGGCTCAGGGCCGTTTTCAAGCTGGCCACATCCCCTTCAGGGAGGGCGGTACTGCTGGGATGCCTGGCCAGCCTGGGTGAGGAGCTGATGGCTGGCCAAGCCCCCCAGCAGGAACCCTCACCCAATGAGGGTGGGGCCATTGGATGAGGGGCTGATGACTGTTTGCAGGCTGGTCACAGCCCCGAGCACCCAACCTCCCAGTGAGGCTAGCTGGAAGCAGATATCTGGGGTTTATTTATCTTCTATAATTGAAACTTTGTTGCCTTGAGTGGAGGCCACAGCCTGCCTAGGCAGGCAGCTTCCTCCATCACCAGGGCAAGGAAGCCTCCTGTTTGCTCTAACTCCGTGACTGCCAGCCACCATCTTTGTTGGGTTAATTTGCATATAGTCACTCTGATTGGCTGGTGGGTGTGGCTTTGGATGTAGTGGAGTGACGCCAATTAGCATATTACTCTTTTATTAGATTAGATATGTTTTGCCCTCGCTGGTTTGGCTCAGTGGCTGGTTTGGCTCTGTAGACTGAAGGGTCACAAGTTTGATTCCAGTCAAGGTCACATGCCCAGATTGTGGAATCAATCCCCAGTAGGGGGCATGCTGGAGATAGCCCATCAATAATTCTCTCTCATCATTGATGTTTCTATCTCTCTTTCTCCCTCTTCCTTCCCCTCTGAAAACAATAAAAATATTTTTTAAATAAAAATAAAATAAAATGTATGTTTCCATGTAGACTGTTCTTGGAAACATGTATTTCATAGTCAGTTTTTGCCAGTGGCTATGGTAGGTATGTGGACATTCAGCTGAATGAAAAATATACAACCAGGAGATAAGCTAAAAGGCATGTGAAAGCCTACATTATCAAGAAGAGCAGTAAAGGTGGTGCTATAGAAAACAATGCTGAGCATAGAGGTGAAACTGTAGCCTCAGATTTTTGTCTACAAGAAAAGTATGTAAATGACCTTGGTAGCAACGTATAATTTTGTCCATAGAAGTAGTAAAATTCATGACTATTGTTTCAGGAAAACAATAGAAAAAATTACTTGGAATGATATATATCAAAAGAGAATAAATTATGCTAAAACAATTTATGTTAACCCATGAGATAACCTGAGAATTTCTAATTGCACAGGGTCCAAAGATTGGATAATTTGTGTCAGATTTCTGGGTCTGAGCTTTAAACCCCGAATTCATGGGCAATTCTTCAACCTAGTACAGATGGCTCTTGAAAAGCTTATCTCCACAGAATTTTTCCAGGACCCTCTTTGTGTCCTTGCTCCTCAGACTGTAGATGAAGGGGTTCAGCATGGGTGTGAGCACCATGTACATCACTGAGGCTGTTACACTTGAGTGAGAGCTCTGGGTAGCAGCAGAGCTGAGATAAACACCTAGGCTTGTTTCATAAAATAAGGAGACAACTGAGAGGTGAGACGCACAAGTAGGAAATGCTTTATACTTCCCCTGAGCTGATGGGATTCCACATATGGAGGCAATGATCTTAGAGTAAGAGTAAAGGACCTCAGCAAGGGGATCACCACTCAGTAGTACAGTTAAATACATCACAGTGTTATTGAGAAAGGTGTCAGAACAGGCAAGTTGAGTTCACAGATAAAGTGGGGGATTTCCAAGTCTAAGCTGAAAGACAACCTCAACACCATTAAGCTTTCTAGGAAGGGGTTCAGGACACTCATGATCCAGGACACCAAAACCAGCAGTCCACAGAACTGCTCACCATGTAGTGCAGGGGGTGGCAGATGGCCACAAACCGGTCATAAGCCATCACAGTCAGGATAAAGTTGTCCAACACTGCAAAGAGGATGGGGAAATACATCTGGGTGATGCAGCCTTCATAGGTGATAACATTGCTCCATGTCTGGAAGCTCACCAGCATCTTTGGGATGGTGGTGGAGGTGAAACAGATGTCTACCAAGGACAGGTTGGAGAGGAAGAAGTACATGGGTGTGTGGAGGTGGGAGTCTGAGCTGACGGCCAGGATGATGAGCAGGTTTCCAAACACAGTGACCAGGTACATGGAGAGGAAAAGCCCAAATATGAGGGGCTGCAGTGCTGGTTTCTCTGAAAATTCCAAAAGAAGATACTCTGAAATTTGTGTGATTCACTGATTCCATGTGTTGGAGGTGATTACCAGGAAAGATGGAAATAACATGACTAATTTTCAGGCAAAGTTGCATCTCTCACATTTTGATTTGTGACAATTCTTATTTTACAGTCAAGATATTAATTTTAATATTTTGTGTATAGATATGGTCCCATTTAGGGGATACCCAATGCCACCCCTGATATGGAATATTTCTCCCAATCACCTATGTCTCTGAGGGGATCGTGTATTCTATCTTTATTGATAATTTCCTTATGTTCCTCAGGAACTTAAATTCAGTGCTGACCATGTTTTAGGCACTGTCCATTGAGGAAGAAGGAATGTAAAAGCAAATAACAAAATAAATTATTTCAGATGGGGACAGGTGGTATGAAGAAAAGCAAACCACGTCTAAAGGAAGTTCTATTTTTCATGGGTATGTAGGTAGATCTGTAAATAAGGTGACACTTGAACAGAGACCTCAAGTAAGTGAGCAGGGAAAAATTCTGTGAAGTCCTAAATTAAATAACAGCGGGGCCAGACAGTGAAAGATGAAGACAATAGTAATCAACCAGCTAAAAGCTGTGAGCCCACTTACAAAAGGCTGCTCACATTCACAAGAGGGAATGAATGTAAGTTGAAACTTTGAATCAATTTCTGTACTGACCACTAAATGCCCCTGCCTCCTGCACTGCATGAACTTTCAGGACTGTTGCCAGTAACCAATCAAAAGAAGTAAATATTCTTGCTTGTGTA
The DNA here is from genome assembly GCA_004026665.1 of Murina feae. Classification (NCBI taxonomy): domain Eukaryota; kingdom Metazoa; phylum Chordata; class Mammalia; order Chiroptera; family Vespertilionidae; genus Murina; species Murina feae. Next base: position 15,160 of record PVJC01021019.1, read on the forward strand.
CCTATTCTAGAACTGCCCCACTTCACCTTCTCCTGACCCCCATCAGTAGCCAATATATATTCTTTTAAAACAGCTTATGTGTTTCTTCCACAAAACATAAAGTGTAAGAGAGCCCATCAACTCCAGGACAGGGGACATGTTTTTTCTGCCTCGCTCTGCTGCTGCTGCTGCTTTAGACTTCGTGCCCCAGGACCTGGTCCTTTGCTGGCTGGCATTTGGCTCAATAAGCCCTTTTTTTGTTTGTTTGTTTTTAAAGAAAAGCTTTTGGCCCTCAAATTTCTCTTTTAACACAAGAGAGGAAGCAAGGCACACGGCTTTGTGGGAACATAAATGCCTTGCAAAGGGACTGGCCAGTGCGAAGGCTTGAGGAAGGTGCGTGTTTCAAATGTTCAAAAAAAAAGTGAAGCCTGTTTGCAAGGATGAGCATGATGAGAAGTGGATGCAGACGCCTTGAGGCGTGAGGTGGTCTGTCTGCTACGGCTGACACCTCAAGCACAGGGACTTCCTTGTACATACTACCACTTTTGCTTTTTATTCTTGTTGCAATGGTGCCCTGTGAATGGAAATAGAGTCCCTCCTTAGAATTTTCTCTTGGTTGAGTTCTGGCCTCATATTGTAAGAGCCACCTTGGAGTGAGTGTATGAGTACAGCTACCCCTGGTCTGAGGGCTGTATGAAGACCGGAACCAGGGCCAGAGTGTGCTCACTGGGTGTGTCAAAAAAGACATGAAAACCCAAAGCCTCCAAATAACATAGGAAAGGAGCCGCATAAGAATGAGGAGAAAGCAGATAACCTCATCTGAGACCTATAAGACCACATAAAAACAAATTGGTCAAATGACTGTGGCATAGGTACAGAAAACATGCCTTCTACTGCTTGATAACTTGCAAATCCTCCCCAGCCCATGCTTTATAAATCCTGCCCACACCATGACAATTATATCTATTATTACTGAGTAGCTTTCTTTTTAAAAATATTTTTATTGATTTCAGAGAGGAAGGGACAGAAGAGAGAGAGGAACACAAACATCGATGATGGACTTTAAGGGAGAGATTGACAACAAAACAGTCATAGTAGGAGACTTTAACACCCCTCTGTCATCAGTGAATAGATCTTCCAGACAAAAAATCAAAAAGGAAACAGTGACCTTAAATGACACACTAGATCAGATGGATTTTATTGATATACCAGAGGCCCAGTGCACAGATTTATGCACTGGGGTCTCTCCACCTCGCCTGCGGGGATCAGTGGACCTCCGTGCTACCGCAGTCTGGTCTTCCCTGCCAGCTCATCAGGCTCCAGTCTTCTGTCTGCATTGATCCTATACAGCATAAAGCAGTGTGCAAAGCGTGAGGCAGCCAGGGAGGACCCCGAGTCCAGGCTGGGTGCCACACTGGTCCTGCTCATCCCGGCTCCACTGCACCTGCTGCCATCACCACTGCTCAGGAGTACAGAGGGAGTGTCCATGGGTGAGGCTCATGCTGTACATCACCACAGCTGCCCTCGCCAGCTGTGAGCCCAGTGTCTGGTGCCCATCTGTCAGCTAAGCAGCGCTCCTGCTGTGGGAGCACACTGACCACCAGGGGGCAGCTCCTGCATTGAGCATCTGTCTTCTGGTGGTCAATGTGTGTCATAGCTACTGGCTGGTCATCTGATTATCTGGGCACTTAGGCTTTTATATATATAGATACAGAACATTTCACCCCAAAGTAGCAGAATACACATTCTTCTCAAGTGCACATGGAACATTCTTAAAGATAGACCACATGTTAGGACACAATAAAAGTCTCAATAAGTTTAAGAAGATTGAAATTCTATCAATGATCTTCTCTGACCACAATGACATGAAACTAGAAATCAACCATGAAACGGAAAAAAAGCTCAAAAATGTTCAAAAAAATGGAGGCTAAATAGAATATTATTAAACAGTGAATGGGTTACTGGTGAGATCAAGAAATAAATTTTTTAAAAGTACCTGGAAACAAATCAGAACAGAAATAAATGACATAGGAACTACAAAGAAAGAAGAAAGAAAGAAAGAAAGAAAGAAAGAAAGAAAGAAAGAAAGAAAGAAAGAAAGAGAAATACATAAGATCAATGAAACCAAAAGCTGATTCTTTGAAGGGATAAACAAGGTTGATGAACCTTTAATCAGATTTATCAAGAATAAAAAAGAGTGGACCCAAATCAAAAATGAAAGTGGAACGGTAACAACTAACATAACAGAAATATAAAGGATTGTAAGAAAATATTATGAACCACTATATGCCAACAAAATAGACAACCTGGGAAAATGGGCAAATTCCTAGAAACATGCAATCTCCCAAAGCTTTATCAGGAAGAAGTAGAACATTTGAATAGACCAATAATAACTAATGAGATCTAAGCAGTAATCAAAAACCTTCCAGCAAACAAAAGTCATGGACTGGATGGCTTCACAGGTAAATTTTACCAAACATTCAAAGAAGAATTAACACCTATTCGCCCCAAACTATTCCAAAAAATTCAAAAGAAGAAAAGACTCCCAACTTATTTTCACAAAACAAACAATATCCTAATACCAAAACCAGATAAAGGCACGCACACACAGAAAAAAAAGAAAATTACAGACCAATATCTTTGATGAACATAGGTGCTAAAATCCTCAACAAAATATTAGCAAATTGGATCCAGCAATACATTAAAAGAATTATACACTATGATCAAGTGGGATTTATTCCAGGGTTACAGGTTGGTACAATATATGCAAATCAATAAATGTGATACATCACATAAACAAAATGAAAGTTACAAATCACATTATCATAACAATAGATGCAGAAAAAGCACTGAATAAAATCCAACACCATTTATGATAAAAACTCTCATCAAAGTGGGAATAGAGCAATCATACCTCAACATAATAAAGGCCATATGTGACAAACCTACAGCCAAACATCCGACTCAATGGGCAAAAACTAAAAGCATTTCCCTTAAGATTAGGAACAAGGCAGGGATATCTGTCTTCACCACTGTTATTCCATATAGCACTGGAAGCTCTAGCCATCCATAGTGGAAAAAAAGAAAAAAGAAAGACAGGGCATCCAAATTGGAAAGGAAAAAGTAAAACTGTCATTGTTTGAAGATGGCATGACATTGTATATAGAAAATCCTAAAAACTCCACCTATTAGATTTAATGAATGAATTCGGCAAATTTGCAGAATACAAAATCAACACCCAGAAATCTATGGCATTTTTATATACCAATAATGAACCCTCAGAAAGGGAAACTAAGAAAACAACCTCATTTACTATGTCAACAAAAACAAAGAAGGTACCTAGTAATAAATTTAATCAAAGATGTAAAAGACCTGCACTTGGAAAATTATAGGACACTGAAGAGGAAAATTGAAGAAGTTATAATTAAATGGTAGCATATACCATGTTCGTGGATTGGAAGAATTAACATTATTAAAATGTCCATATTTCCCAAAGCAATCTATAGATTCAACTCAATTCCTATTAAAATACCAATGGCATATTTCACAGATCTGGAACAAATATTCTAAAGTGTTCTATGGAACCGAAAAGACCCCAATTAGTAATACTGAGAAGGAAAAAAGTGAGAAGTATCACAATTCCTGATATCAAGCTTTACTACAAGGCATTGTTATCAAAACAGCCAAATACTGGCATAAGAACAGGCATATAGACCAATAGAACACAAAAGGGCCAGAAATCAACCCATCCCTTTATGGTCAATTATTATTTGACAGAGGAGGCAAGAGCACACAATGGAGCAAAGACAGTCTCCTCAATAAATGATGGGGGGAAATAGCAAGGAGTGGATTAGTATAGCAGATGGGACAGGCTATTTAGGACATAATGCAGCAGAAGTTCCTAAACTCCTTCCTCCTCCTCCTCCTCCTTCACCTCCTCCTCTTCCTCCTCCTCCTCCTCCTCTTCCTCCTCCTCCTCCTCCTCTTCCTCCTCCTCCTCCTCCTCTTCCTCCTCCTCTTTCTCTTCCTTCCTTCCTCCTCCTCCTTAAGTGTCCTTAACAGCAGAGGAATGTGAAATCTTCAGGGGCTTGGAGCAATCTGTCACTAGATATCAATTCCTTGGCAGTGTCTGTTTTTTAATCTTGAAATATCACAGGTTTTTGCATACGACTCCATGATATGTTCATGTTTGTTTTGACTTTTCAAAATATTTTATATTGTTAGGAAAATTATGTAACTTTTCCTTCCAGATATTTTTTTCCTTCTTCAAATGCTTCTTTTTTTAATTTTTTTTTCTTGAGAGTATTGCAGATATCTGCCATTTCTTCCCCCCACCCCCTGGCAACACACACACACACACACACACACACACACACGAGTTGTCCCTCTGTACCCAGCTTCCACCCCACATCAAGCCTTCACCACATTATTGCCTGAGTCATTGAGCTATGCATATAATCTCCTCCCACCATCCCCGCATTTCCCTCTGAGATCTGCCAGTCTGTTTCATGCTTCTATGTCTCTGGACCTGTTTTATCAGTTTATTTTGTTCATTAGATTCCACATGTAGTGAAATCATATGATACTTGCCTTTCTCTGACTGGCTCATTTTGCTTAGCATAGTAATTTCCAGGGCCCTCCATGCTGTCTTAAAGAGTAAGAGATACTTCTTTTATACAGCTGCATAGTATTCCATTCTGTAACTGTGCCACAGATTTTTTTTATCCACTCATCTACTGATGGGCACCTAGGCTGTTTCTAGATCTTAGCTATTGTAAATTGTGGTGCTGTGAACATAAAGATGCATATATTCTTTCTGATTGTCGTTTCAGGATTCTTAGAATCAGGATCTCTGAGTCAAATGGCAGTTGCATTTTTAATTTTTTTGAGGAAACTCCATAATGTTTTCCACAGTGACTGTATCAGTCAATATTCTCACCAGTAATGTATTAAGTTTTCCTTCTTCCCACATTCTCACCAGCACTTGTTTATTGATTTATTGAAGGTAATCATTTTGGAAGATATGAGGTGATAACTCGTTATAGTTTCAATTTGCATCTTTCTGGTGATTAGTGACATTCAGCATTTTTTCATATGTCTCTTGACTATCTGTATATCCTTTTTGGAGAAGTAATATTTCACATCCTTGGCCCATTTTTTTAATTGTATTGTTCATCTTCCTTTTGTTGAGTTGCATGAGTTCTTAATATACCAGTATTTTGGAAATTAACCCCTTACCAGATGTATTATTGCCAAATATGTTCTCCTCAACAGTGGATTCCTTTTTCATTTTGAGGGTGATTTATTTTGCTGTGCATTAACTTTTTAGCTTAATGTAGCCCCATTTGTTTATCTTTCCCGTGCCCTCAGAGATGTATCAGCAAAGAAATTGCCACTAGAGATATCTGAGATTTTACTGTCTATGCTTTCTTCTAGGATTTTATGGTTTTATCAATTAAATTTAAGTCTTTCATCCATTTTGAATTCATTGTTATGTTTGATGTAAGTTGGTGTTCTAGTTTCTTTCTTTCTTTCTTTCTTTTTTTTTTTTTTTTGCATATACCAGCCCAATTTTCTCAACACCATTTTTCAAGAGATTGTCTCTACTCCATTGTATGCTGTTGCCTCCTTTGTGAAATAGTAATTGACCAAAATGCTATGAGTTGATTTATGGGGTCTCTGTTCTGTTCCATTGATATATATGGTGGCCTTATGGCAGTATTAGGCTGTTTTTATTACAATAGCTTTGTAGTATAGTTTGATATCAGGTAATATGATACCTCCAACTTTGTTCTTTCTCAAGATTGCTTGGGTTATTCAGGGTCCTATTTTTGTTGTTAATATAAAATTTTGGAATATTTTTTCTAGGTCTCTGAAACAAATTGATGATATATTGATAGGGATTGCATTGAATCTATAGATTGCTTTGGGTAGCTATGAACATTATAATGATGTTAATTCTTCTAATCCATGAACACAGTATATGTTTTCACTTATTTGTATTTTACTCTATTTTTTTCAACATCCTGTAGTTTTCCAAATACAGGTGTTTTGGCTCTTCTGTTAAGTTTATTCCTAGATATCTGTGGTTGTTGTTGCAATGGTAAATGGGATTTTTTTTTTAGTTTCTCTTTATGAAAGTTCATCATTGATGTATAAAAATGTCATTGATTTCTGGATGTTAATTTTGTATCCCACTGCTTTGCGAATTCATTTATTCAATCTAGTAGTTTTTTGGTAAAGTTTTTAGGGTTTTCTATGTACAACATGTCATCTGAAAATAATGACAGTTTTATTTCCTCCTTTCCAATTTGAATCCTTTCCTTTTTTTTCTCCGTATCTGATCACTGCGTCTAGGACTTGCAGTACTATGTTGAATAAAAGTGGTGAAAGCAAACATGATTGCCTTGTTCCTGTTTTTAAGGGAAACACTTTTAGTTTATGCTGATTTAGCATGATGTTGGCTGTAGGTTTGTCATACATGACCTTTATTATATTGAGGTATGTTCTCTCTATTCCCATGTTGCTGAGAGTGTTTATCAAAAATGGGTACTGGATTTTGTTGAATGTTTTTTCTGTGACTACTAGTATTTGTATGATCATGTGATTTTTATACTTCATTTTTTTATGTAATGTATCACGTTTATTGATTTGTGAATATTGTAACAGTCTTGCATTCCTTGAATAAATCCCAAGTGGTCATGGTGTATTTTCTTTTTAATGTATTGTTGTGTGGACAAAAGGAGCCACATGCTAGCCTGAAAAGCTCAGCAGAGGCCTGCATGGCAGTCCTGCAGGCTCAGAGACCTAGAGTAATCACAAAGATGTTCTGAAAATTAGATATTTATCTACAAACAGGTTATGGTGGGTGGCCACATCCTGGACAAATGTTTTCCCTGACAGAAATCACCTTTGATCTTTACTGAGCATTTGTCTTTTTGCTTCTAAGATAGCGCATTTGTGAAATGTCAGGGTGACTTGTAACTTCCCTATTTCTGAAGCCCCTGGGGCACAGCCAAATGTGCTGGGCGCCAGAACAGATACCACAAGTTCCTTCATTATCATGTTAATTGATCCTGCACTCACCTGGGTATGTGTATGTCACTTTGCTTTTTATCCAATCCCAGGGATTTCCCCGCTTTGTTTTATCCCACCTCCTTAATCTATCACCAATGAATTTCATGTAACCCACTTACGTGTTTTCCTTTTGATGGTAAATTTATAAAAGCGCCGTGTAAACTCCCATTCTCTGGAGCATTATCTCAATTCATTGAGGTTCTGCTTCCCAGCCTATGTCGATAGTTTTGCTCAAATAAACTCACAAAATTCTCTACAGGTTTCATTGAGTTTTTTCGTTAACAGTTGGATCCAATTTGCTAATATTTTTTGAGGATTTTAGCATCCATGTTCATCAGGGATATTGACCTATAACTTTTTTTGTAGTGTCTTTATCTGGGTTTTGAATTGGGATAATGCTGGCCTCATAAAAAGAGTATGGATATCTTCCCTCCTCTTGAAATTTTTGGAATAGTTTGAGGAGGATAGGCTTTAGTTCTTCTTTGAATGTTTGATAAAACTCATTTATATATCCATTCAGTCCAGACTTTTGTTTGCTGGGAGTGTTATGATTACTGCTTCAAATTTATCAGTTGTTATCAACCTATTCAGGTTTTGTGATTCTTCTGAATTGAGTTTTGAAAGATTGGATGTTTCCAGAAATGCACCAATTTCACCCAGGTTGCTTAGTTTGTTGGCATATAGATGTCCACAGCATTTTCTTACAATCCTTTGTGTTTCTGTGGTGTTAGTTGTTACTTCATCTCTTTCTTTTATGATTTTATTTATTTGGGTCCTCTGTCTTTGTTTCTTGATGAGTCTGGCTATAGGTTCATCAATCTTGTTTATCTTTTCAAAGAACTAGCTCTTGGTTTCATTGTTCTTTTGTATTGTTCTTTTGGTCTCTATATCATTTATTTCCATTTTGATCTTTATCATTTCCTTCCTTCTACTTACTCTGGGACTTTCTTGTTGTTCTCTTTTAGTTCTTTTAGTTATAGGGTTATATAATTTATTAGAGATTTTTTCTTGTTTCTTGAGGTAGGTCTGTAATGTTATGTACTTCCCTCTCAGGACCATTTTTGCTATGTCCCATAGATTTGTCATTATGGTATGTTCATTTTCATTTGTTTTAAGGAAGTTTTTTATTTCTTCCTTGATTCTTTGGTAAAGCATTCATTGTTTAATAGCATGCTATTTAGCCTCCATGTATTTGAATGTTTCTGAAAGTTTTTATTAAAATTGATTTCTAGTTTCATGCCATCTTCTTGTGATCCAAGAAGGTGGTTGATATGATTTCACTCTTTTGAAATTGTAGAGACTTATTTTTTGTCATAACATGTGGAATATCTTTGAGAATATTCTATCTGCACTGGAGATGAATGTATATTCGGCAGCTTTTGGATGAAATGTTCTATAAACATTAATTAAATCCATCTGATCTATGTGTCACTTAAGATTACTATTTTTTTATTTATTGTCTGGAAGATCTGTCCAGTGTAAGCAGTTGAGTGTTAAAGTCCCCTACTATGACTGCGTTGCTATCTATCTCTGCCTAGGTCCTGCAAGTGTGTTTTCTATATTTAGGTGCCCTTATATTGGGTGCATATATGTTTACCAAAGTTATATTCTCTTGTTGGATTGACCCTTTATTATGCAGTAGTATCATTCTTTGTCTCTGGGTATGGCCTTTGTTTTGAAGTATAACTTCTCAGATCTAAGTATTGTTTCCCCTGCTTTATTTTGTTTCCATTTTCATGGAATATATTTTTCCATCTCTTCACTTTCATCCTGTGAATCTTTTGTTGTGTCTGGGTCTCTTGTAGACAGCATAAATATGCTTCATATTTTCTTAATCATTCAGCTACCCTATGTTTTTTGATTGAAGCATTTAACCTATTTATATTTAAGATTACTATTTCTAGGTACTTATTTACTGCCACTTTTAGTCTTTATGCCTATGTTCTCTCCCTCTTTCTGCATTTTCTTACAGAAGTCCCTTTAACATTTTTCGCAATGCTGGTTTGTTAATAAACACCTTTAGTGTTTGTTGTTTGTTTGTTTGGTGGTAGTGATGGTGGTTTTTTGGTCTTGAAAGCTCTTAATTTCACCTTCAATTTTAAATGATACCCTTACTGGATAGAGGAATCTTATTTACCATTTCTTCTTTCTCATTACTTTGAATACTTCATGCCATTCCCTTCTGCCTTGTCATGTTTCTGTTGAGAAATCAGCTAATAGCGTTATCAGAGTTCCTTTGTAGGTAACTGACTGTCTCTCTTTTGCTGCACTTAAGATTCTCTCTTTGTCTTTAATGTTTGCCATTTTAATTATGATGTGTATTGATGCAGGTCACTTTGGATTTATCTTCATTAGAATTCTGTGTTTCCTGAACTTGTGTGACTTTTATCTTCACAGGGTTATGTAAGTTATCTGTTATTTCTTCAAACAGATTCTTCATCCCTTGCTCACATTAGTCTCCTTCTAACAACCCTATGATGCAGATGTGGTTATATTTCATGTTGTTCCAAAGATCCCTCAATCTGTTCTCAATCTGCTCTGGTTGACTTATATTGTCTACCTTGTTTTCTAATTCTCTGATTCAATCCTCTGCTTTTTCTAACCTACTGTTAATTCCATCCAGTGTATTTTTTATTTCAACTATGTCATTCTTCATTTCCAACTGGTTGTTTTTTATGGTTTCTATGTCCTTTTTCATGCTTTTGAGCATTCTAAAAACCATTACTTTCTACTCTGTTTCTGATAAATTCCCTGCCTCCATTTCATTTTGCTCTTTTACTAGGGATTCCTCCCACTCTTTCATTTGGAGCTTGTTTCTTTGTTTTCCAATTTTTGCTGTTCCTTTGTGTTGGTTTCTGTGTGTTTGGATATGCTGCTATGCCTCCCAGTCTTGGTGGGGTGTTCTTCTTACAGGGCCCAATTTTGTAGTCTCCTTGGTCTTCTGAGCTGGGTACTCTAAGAATGTTTCCTGGGTTGGTTATGTGGGTCCTCCTGTTGCATTTGGGTCTTGATTTCTGTTGTCCTTTTGTGGGTGGGTTCATACCTCAGGCTTGCTGATTGTGATGCTCACACCCAACCACACTGTGCTAACTGTTATACAGGTGCTTTGGATTTGCTATTTGTGGAGCTCACTGGATTTTACTGTGATGTTGTTGGATCTGGCCCATTGGTGTGTTGGTCCTGGGCCTCCTGACAGAAGCACAGTAGGGCAAAAACCCAAGTAGTCCAGAGGGCGGGGCCTTGTAGCTCATAGACTGGGTCTGTGTCAGTCTTGCACATTAATTGTCACTATTCTGAGCTATTCTCCCTTCCCTCAGAGCCTTTGCATGGACTGTCCCCTGCATGAGGTGTTTGGGTCCTAGCCAGAATGGTTTAGACAAACTCGAATAGAGGGTGGTGTCTATAGATTATAGAATGGTGGACAGGCACTGCCTCTCCTTCCAATGCTTCAGCTACATCTGGCTTTCTGGCAATCCCTCGCCACCATCCCAAGTAGGATAGACTAAAATATTTAAAAATTCAGCCCTGCTTGTAACTCCAATATTTCAGACCACCCCACTAGGAGAGGCCTCACCTTGGCTCCAACCAGGTCAAATGTCCAAGTCCCCTGAGCCACCAGATCCAGCCACACAGGCACAGATTTCAAGCCCAGAGCTGTTCATCCTCACCTCAGGTCCCAGCAGGGCAGGGCAGTATCAGCTATTCTGCAGATGAAGGAAGAAGTACCTTCCCTGTGCATGAGGTGGGCAGGATCAATTTTCTTTCCCTGGATCACAATGTCCAATCCCCATCCTACTCTCTGCTAAAAGTTCTTCTAGAGAATAAAGGCCTCTCAGTTTCACTGGTGGGTATACTGGTCAGATCTCTCCACTACCCCTGAGTTCTGCCATATGACCCCTACTGCAGACACAGATAGGAACAAACTCCCCAGGCTGGTGTTATAACAAAGCAGTTGCTCTTTGCCTGCAAGAGTGAGTCTCCCACAGCCTGATCACCACTAATGCCCACACCCAATGCAAAACGGGCTCCCCTTTCCTTCTCTGCTGCTCTAACTCGGGATCCCTGCATGGGGCTGGGACCCCATATTCCCATGGATGTGGGCTGTGCTGCTGCACTTCCCCTCTGACTTCCCATCAATGCCACTGCACAAGTTGGCTTACCTTCTCTGAGTCTCCTCCTGTAGCCCTCTCCTTGCTCCCCATTCACAATATTTCAGATAGGCTACACTTCAACTAGTGTTTCAAGCTGAATTCTCTGCAGTTTAGCCACAAGTCTGGACCAGTGCTGGGAGCAAGCAGATGGAGCTTCCTGGTACTCTATAGCCATCTTGGAATCCTCAAGAAGTGATATTTAAACAAAGACCAGAAAGAAGTGAAGCAAGCAAGGTGTGGATATCTGGGAGAGGAAGGGCAGAGCAAGCAGAGGGAACAGTCCATGCAAAGGCTCTGAGGTGGGAACATGGCTGAAGTGTTGAGGAATAGTGAGGAGACCTATGTGGCTGGAACAGAGTATGTGAGGACAGCAGAAGATAATGAGGGTAGAATGGGGACAAAGCAGAGTGTTCGGGGCCATGTGACAGGACTTGGACTTTTGCTCTGAATGAGGTGGGAGCCATAGACGGTTCTTTAGAAGACCAGGAATGGTCCCTGTCTTGGGTGCTCACAGGTGCCCTCTGGTGGCTGTGGAGAGTGAGGGTGGAAGTGGGGTCAGGGAGGTTATTGCACTGGTCCAGGTGAGTGATGATGGGCGCTGGATGCAGGAAGTCACCCAGAGTCTATATTCCTACCCCAGTGTAGTAGAGAGCATCAGGATCCCCAGCTCTCCCCGTATTTATGTAATCCTGCATAATCCCACTCCATTCTAACCTGTTTCCCCACCTGTAAAGTGGCTCATGGTCCTTCCTAGTTCATGTCTGGTGTGGAATGGTCTGTGCTGTTCCTGGGGTAGGAGGACCTGCCATGGAGGGTTTTGATGCCCCAGGCATTCAGCAGAGGCTATCAGAAATGGGGTTACAGGGAGACAGCAAGATGGCGGCATAAGGTAAACACCGTAAATGCAGCCGTGAACAACTATTTCAGAATATCCACAAAAAGAAAACACGGACACCACTCACAACCACAGGAAGGCTGGCTGAGTGAAAATCCTACAACTAGAAATAATCTGAGACTCGGAGGAGCAGCAGAAGCAAAGTACAGAGGTACGGAGGCAGCGCGCACGGGGCTCGGGGAAAGGGTCGGCGCCGGAGGATGCGGTTCTTTTCCAAAACGGAGAGAGCAACAAGTTCCCAGTGGCTCTGAACTCCAGTTCCAAGCGAGTTTCTGAGGACCCAGACACCCGGAGAAGGGGGACTGACTGGCACCGGGAGGAAATCCAAAGCGGGTTTCTCTCAGCGTTGCTTGCAGCAATTACTGTGGGACACAGAGACCCCGTGTCTCTCAGCACAGGGCTGAGAAGCGCCATAGCTGTTTGCTCTGCCCTGCCCTGCAAACTCCCTGAGGCCCCGCCCCTCCCAAGCTGCTTCAGAGGCTTTTGCATATAAAAGACTGAGTAGCCTAAGGCAAAGGCTAAATCAACACCTCCTTAAAGATACAAGAGCCAGCCTCATCCAGTGGCCAGACAGGGACCATACGAAACAAAACTCAGATCCACAAGGAACACACTCAGGACAGATGCAGTGAGCACAAAAGCCTCACTGAAACAACTCTTGCCCCATAAGGGTGTCTCCAGCACAGAAGTTCTCCCACTAGAGACACAGCTGACTCTCATAACCAAGTGGCTTAGAGGTTAATTCCTCTCCGTAATCACCTAACTCAGAAAGGGAAGCAGCCAAAATGCGGAGACAAAGAAACAGGTCACAAATGACAGAAATGGAGGAAAGAAAATGACAGAATATAGAGTTCAAAACCACGGTTATTAGGTTTTTCAAGAATTTTCTAGAGACTGCCGATAAATTTAGTGAGATCCTCAATGAATCTAATGAGACCCTCAAGGATATGATAAATGACCAACTAGAAATTAAGCATACACTGACTGAAATAAAGAATAATATACAGAGATCCAACAGCAGATGAGAGGATCGCAAGAATCAAGTCAAAGATACGAAATATGAAGAAGCAAAACCCACCCAGCCAGAAAAGCAAAAAGAAAAAAGAAAAAGGTTCAAAAAGTATGAAGATAGTGTAAGGAGTCTCTGGGACAACTTCAAGTGCACCAACATCAGAATTATAGGGGTGCCAGAAGAAGAGAAAGAGCAAGATATTGAAAACCTATTTGAAGAAATAATGACAGAAAACTTTCCCCACCTGGTGAAAGAAATAAACTTCCAAGTCCAGGAAGCACAGAGAACCCCAAACAAAAGGAACTCAAGAAGGACCACACCAAGACATATCATAATTAAAATGCCAAGAGCAAAAGACAAGGAGAGAATCTTAAAAGCTGCAAGAGAAAA